>ONZH01005383.1:0-35983 GCA_900303285.1 Rhinella marina | reverse complement strand
GATCTGAATACTTTAGCAGTTGCATGTCATTAAATATTTTGTATATCTACTAGAACTGACTCTGTTATTCAGTGAAATGTATCTTTATAGAGCCTGTTTTTTCCTATTTCTTAGACCTGCTCACTGAGAAGGCCGCATATCCTCAGTTTAAATCTTCAACTGACTCCTGTCCTGAGCTGTGATAGGGAGAGATGGACACTAGTCCTGACATGCAGCAGAATAGACACTAGTCACACTACCCTTGAGTAACCAGCTTGATGTAGCAGAGTAATTGGGGCAGATCTCTGGATCTATGTGAGGTGCAGGGCTATTTCTCGCTTTGTTAAAAAGAGATTGCCAATGTACTATAATATTATGTCATGTATGACACATTTTTGTTGAAATATGTTTGGGGTAACACAAGTTTCTACTTCTTTCACTACCTTGATTTTAAAATTATTGTGATATGTCGGCTTCACTAACCACTTGGAGAACATAATGTGTACACAGTCTAGTTATCATAACATGTTGGGTGACATGATCCTAGTGCTTGAAAATATTTCACTTATGTGAATTAGGGGTTTGTACTTACTGGATATCCATACTGGGTTGTCTTCCCAGGGGCCTGGGGAAAAATCATCATCATCTCCCCTGACGGTTGGAGCTATAAAAGATAAAACATAAAATTAGCTTGTATTTTGAAGACAGAAGGGCCACCCATTACACATTTTATTTTACCTACCTTCTGCCTCTGGTAGCTGGGCTGGAGGTGTATGAGGGCCAGGTGGGGTCCTCTCAGGGTGGGGTGGAGGAGGGGCAGAGGAGCTCCTCTCTGGTGCAGCAGCTGTCAAAAATCATTAAATAATGGCATTACATTCAACTTAACCCCTTCAACCCCGGGCCTGTTTTCACCTTCCTGACCGGGCCATTTTTTGCAAATCTGACATGTGTCACTTTATGTGGTAATAACTTTGGAACGCTTTTACTTATCTACGCCATTCTGAGATTGTTTTCTTGTGACACATCGTACTTCATGACAGTCATAAATTTGAGTCAATATATTTCACCTTTATTTATGAAAAAAATCCCAAATTTACCAAAAATTTGGAAAAATTTCCAAATTTCCAAATTTCAATTTCTCTACTTTCAAAATACACAGTAATACCTCCAAAAATAGTTATTATTTTACATTCCCCTTATGTCTACTTTATGTTGGCATCATTTTGTAAATGTAATTTTACTTTTTTAGGACGTTAGAGGGCTTAGAAGTTTAGAAGCCATTTTTCAAATTTTCACCAAATTTTCCAAAACCATTTTTTTAAACACCAATTCAGATATAAAGTGATTTTGAGGGGCTTACATAATGAAACCCCCCATAAATGACCCCATTTTAGAAACTACACCCCTCAAGTTATAAAAAACTGCTGTTACAAACTTTGTTAACCCTTCAGGTGTTCCACAAGAATTAAAGGAAAATGGAGGTGAAATTTCAAAATTTCACTTTTTTGGTAGATTATTCATGTTAATATTTTTTTCTTGCAATACAGCAAGGGTTAACAGCAAACTAAACCTCAATACTCATTGCTCTGATTCTGCAGTTTACAGAAATACCCCATATGTAGTGGTAAACGTCTCTATGGGTTTGTGGCAGTGGTCAGAAGGAAAGCAGCGCCATACGGATTTTGGAGGCAGATTTTGCTAGAATAGTTTTTAGGCACCATTTTGTAATTGAGAGACCCTGACGTACCCCTTCAGTGGAAACCCTGAAAAAGTGACCCCATTTTGGAAACTACACCCTTCAAAGAATATATTAAGGGGGGTTCTGGCCACTTTGACCCCCTAAGCGTTTTACGGAATTTGGAAACACCAGGCTGTGAAAATGAAAAGTTTTATTTCTTCCAATAAAATGTTGCTTTAGCCCCAAATTTTTCATTTTCACAAGGGGTAACAGGAGAAAAGCACCCCATAATTTGTTACCCATTTTCTCCTGAATACGGCAACACCCCATATGTGGTGGTAAACTGCTGTGGGGGCACATGGCAGGACTCAAAACAGAAGGAGCGCCATATGGATTTTGCAGAACAGATTTTGATGGATTGGTTTGCGGGTGCCGTTGATTTTTAACTTTTTGAGTTATTGTCTTATGTGGGGGCTCATTTTTTGCGGGACGAGATGACGGTTTGATTGGTACCATTTTGGGGTACATAAAACTTTTGGATCGCTTTGTATTACAGTTTTTGTGAGTCAAGGTGAAAAAAATAGCAGTTTTGGCATGGTTTTTTAAAAAAATTTTTTTACAACATTCACCTGGGGGGCTATCTCATGAAATATTTTTATAGAGCAGGTTGTTACGGACGCGATGATACCCAATATGTCTAACTTTTTTATTTTTGGAAAGTTTTACACATTAGATGCATTTTAGAACAGAATAAAATCTTTTTTTTGTGTTGCCATTTTCAAAGAGCCATATTTTTTTCAGTTTTCAGGCGATTGTCTCAGGTAGGGTACCGTTTTTGCAGGACAAGATGACGGTTTGATTGGTACCATTTTGGGGTAAATACACCTTTTTGATCGCCTGCTATTACACTTTTTGTGAGGCAAGAGGGAAAAAAAATGGTTGTTTTGGCATAGTTTTTTTTTTTTTTTTTGCAGCATTCACCCGGGGGGCCATCTCATGTAATATTTTTATAGAGCAGGTTGTTATGGACACGATGATACCCAATATGTCTAACTGTTTTATTTTTGGATAGTTTTACACATTAGATTTATTTTTTGAACAGAATAAAATCTTTATTTTGTGTTGCCCTTTTCAAAGAGCCATATTTTTTTCAGTTTTCAGGCGATTGTCTCAGGTAGGGTATCGTTTTTGCAGGACAAGATGACAGTTTGATTGGTACCATTTTGGGGTAAATACGCCTTTTTGATCGCCTGCTATTACACTTTTTGTGAGACAAAAAGGAAAAAAATGTCTGTTTTGGCTTAGTTTTTTAAAAAAATTTTTTACAGCATTCACCTGGGGGGCCATCTCATGCAATATTTTTATAGAGCAGGTTGTTACGGACGTGGCGATACCCAATATGTCTAACTTTTTAATTTTTGGATAGTTTTACACATTAGATTTATTTTTTTAACAAAATAAAATACTTTTTGTGTTGCCATTTTCTGAGAGCCATATTTTTTTTATTTTTCAGGCGATTGTCTTAGGTAGGGTCTCATTTTTTGCGGGACAAGATGACGGTTTGATTGGTACCATTTTGGGGTACATACGCTTTTTTGATCACCTGCTATTACACTTTTTGTAAGGCAAGGTGACCCAAAAATGTCTGTTTTGGCAGTTTTTTTTTTTTTTTTTTTTACTGCGTGCACCTGACGGGGTGGATCATGTGCTATTTTTATAGAGCCGGTCGATACGGACGCGGCGATACCTAATATGTCTATTTTTTTTCACTATTTTTTACAATTTTTTTTAATATTATTTTGTAAAAATGACGTTTTTTTGGGGGGGGGAACTTGAAACTTTTTTTTTGTAAAACTTTATTTTTTTCACTTTTTTTTCACTTTCTTATTTTACACTTTTTTTTTCACTTTTGGGGGTCTGATCCCCTTACAATGCATTACAATACTTCTGTATTGTAATGCATTGGCTGGAAGTGTATTACTCAATGTAATACACTTCCAGCACACTGCCTGTGAGATCCAGGGGGCTGGATCTCACAGGCTTCCGTAGATAGCAGCCGGATGCCTAAGGAAGGCATCCGGCTGCTATCTCAGCCATCGGGTCCCCGTCACAGCAGCGCGGGGACCCGATGGCAACCCCTTCCCACCGCATGTGTCGCGGTCAGCGCTGACCGCGGCACATGAAGGGTTAATGCACCGGCATCGGTGTTTTCACCGATGCTGGTGCATACATCAGGGGTCCGGCTACTGGGCACAGCCGGACCCCCGCCGCTAATCGGGCGGGCGCAGCTCCTGCACCCGCCCGATCAGCGCGCCGTAGCACTACGCCGCTGGTCGGGAAGTCACTTCCCGCAGCGCCGTACATTTACGGCGCTGGTCGGGAAGGGGTTAAATGAACAGTTGTAACTTCTGATGTTGATACATGTGAATAGTTTGGGGCTGGATCCCATTCCTAACCACCAGTGCTCTTATATCACTGCTGCTGCACTCCCACATAGCCTGGATTAAAAGTAAATTAAATATGTTTACACTTTCTAGAAGGTCCTTCAGGGGCCGTACGGGCACGTCTCTCCTGGCGACGTCGCTGACGTTGCTCTGCAACATAAATCCATACACAATTGTTATGATGATCGTTTTAATACTAACACTATATACTACTATGAAGATATTATGGGTGAGAGGAGGGCGATATGATGGGGAGTGAAGGGAACATAGAATATCCGGGGTGCATATTTGATGGAGGGAGCATTTGTTGGGAGGGGTGGGGGGTTGAATGAATGAATAAAAGATGTCTGTGTGTCACATTCTGCAGGTACAAACATAACAAATAGAAATACAGCACATACAATGCACTAGTATACCATAGCTCCAGTCCCAACCGTTCCGGATTCGGCGGGACAGTCAGGATTTTATCGGCTGTGTCCGGGAACGGGTGGGAAGCAGAGACGGGTTACGGTAAGCAGGGAGCAGTCCCTTCACCTTCCCCGACGTCCAATATAATGTCTCCTTGTGGCCCCCATACAGTATAATGTCTCCGTGTGGTCCTCATACAGTATAATGTCTTCTCCTTGTGGCCCCCATACAGTATAATGTCTCCTTGTGGCCCCCATACAGTATAATGTCTTCTCCTTGTGGCCCAAAGTGTTTTTTTCTTCTAAATGGGTATTTATTGTGATAAATTTCTTAATATCGTTATCGTGGGAATATATTTTAAATCACCCACTCCAGACACATTAGCTGCAGCATGAGCACATCTTTGAGTCTGTGTGTAGGAGGAGGAAGCGCTAACTATGAAGGGGCATATATCTAAGGGTACTTTCATACTAGCGCTAGAGATCCGGCGGGCTGTTATGGCCTGGAACAGCCCACCGGATCTCTCCGGATGCGGCATTTGCCTGACAGAAACGGGAGAATGGCCAGCCCGATTGACAATAATGGGGGACGGCACTGATCCCGCCACTATCTGGCAAGAACTCCGGTAATTGGCAGGACAAATGCAGAACAGCCTGCCAGATCAATGCCACATATGTGAAAGTAGCCTAAGGCAAATTACTGGGAAGGGGTACGTATCTGAGAATACCTTCACTTGTTTGAGTGGAGTTAGATACGTGGCCTAGCATGAAAGAAAATAGCTGCAGCGCACCACGCACGCCCACGTGGTCTTTCTATATGGTTTTCATTATCGGCACTGGTATATATACAGGGACGGACTTTGAACGTAAAGTGGCTCAGGAAAAAAATGCTAAAAGTGGCCCCGTTTTGTAGTCGTCCCAAAATTGATGGAAGATAAGGCCAGCAATACCATATTGTGGCACATTATACATTACCCCAACAGAGCCAAATATCACAGTCCATCACAAAATACTGCCAGCAGCACAAAATACATCCCCAAAAACTGCCACTGGCCGGCCGTGAGAAGTGCTCAGGCAGTCCCCTGGGCATTTGCCCACCTTGAAATTTCCCTGTAAAGTCTATGGCCAATCCGCCCCTGCATATATACAATACAGTACACAAATTTTTTAACATGTTTTTACTTTTCAAATATTTAGTTACTCACCCTGTCTGATTTCAGCCCGGGTCTGCATAAGCCGCTCTGGGCACTTTAATTTCAAATCGGACCATTTACGTTGGACCTGGCCCGGGGTCCGCACAATTTGAAAACGATGGCGCAGGCCTCGAATCACCTGCTCCACAATCTCCTTTTTTTGCTGATGAAGGTGTCGGTGTGTGCCATCGTATTCCTGGCTGTCCATCTTCCTCACCATGTATTTCTGCTCCTCAGAGCTAAACGCACAGGAACGCCTGCTTGCCATCTTCTATCTGCCTCTGAGGACTGTATGCCGCGGCGTAGCGTCGTGTGTGCATTCTCGAGACTTCAATCCGTACACAACAGCGTATAGAGTAAAGCGTATAGTAGCATATAGTAGCAATAGCGTACACTTTATCGGACAAGGTCCTGTCGCTCCTTGCACTGTCTCTGCCTGCTCCATGCATGCTGCCCCTGGTGTTCCCTATCCATTTCCGTGGTGTTTTCATCACTTTCAGAGGTTTTCAGGTGTTTAGGCAACCTTGCCTGCAACGAACTTTGGTCCCCAGCAAAAATATTCGTATCTCCCATTGACTTCAATAGGATTCGTTATTACGTACGAATATACGAATATTTGGAAAAATTTGTTCCGAGTACCGAGCACACGAATATTTTAGTATTCGCTCATCTCTAATGGTGAGTTTTTGCTCTAAAATGGCAGGTTGATCAGAAGTTGCCGGCTTGAATGTTGAGTTTCTGCACGTGTTACTCCCATTTGGTTTATCATCTAAATGATGACCCTACTATAGGTTATATATGTGACCCATTAGGACTTATTGATTTGTTTTTCTGGGGTTGTGTGCATTAACATGGACTAACCCCAGTTAAAAATGAAATGAGCCATATGAATGGTAACTGTGCACCCCAAAGGGGTAGAACATCATCTAAATGACAATCTAGTACCTAGATGTTGCAGCATTTCCTATTTTGTACGGACTGTTCAGGAATTTCTGGACAGTTGACATCCTGGTCAAAACGATGGACTCTTAACCAAACTGGAGAGCAGCTACAAAGAGCATCTCCGACAGGAGCAACCAGAATATGTGTAAATTCTAAAGAACATTTTTCCATGAGGCATAAATGAGAATCATATATAACTACTAGTGATGATCGAGCACCGCGGTTGCTCTGGCCGAGCACTCAGGGGTGATTGAGTGCTCGATTGAGCACCCGAGCATAATTAAAGTCTATCGGCCCAAAATGAAAAAAACAAACAAAAACAAACAGACAGACACACAGAGACACTACTTACCTTCCCTGGCAACTCCCTCCTCCCGACGGCGCGCAGAGTGGTAAGTTGTACCACAGCGCCACCTGCTGGATGGGAGGAATCACTACAAAGAAGAAGCCTAAGGAAGTAAGTGGTTTCTGTTTGTTTGTTTTTTGTTGGCTTGTTTGTTTTCTATTTTTCAGGCTTGTGAATGCAGAGGACTACGTCGGATTCGGTGGACTACGTCGGACCAGCTTTTTTATTTTTAAATAAAATGGTCAAACAGGGGTCTGGGGGAGTATTTTTTTTTAATAAAATATTTGATAAGCGTGTGTGTGTTTTTACAACATTGCAGTTTTAGTAATCATGGCTATCTACAGGCGGCCCTGATTACTAATACTGGTGCTTGCTGGTATGGCCAGCACTAACCCCAACGATCTATTACCCCGGCACCCACCGCCACCAGGGGTGTCGGGAAGAGCCGGGAACCCACAGGACCGGACCTTCTAAATTGGCGGTCCGATTCTGGGGCGGCTGCAGGCTGGAACCATTAGGCTGGGAAAGGCCAATAACTGTGTCCCTTCCCACCCTGGTAGTGCCAGGCTGCTGCTAGTAACACTAGTAACAGCGAAGACATAAACTCCCTAGTACTGCATAGATATATTGTTCATTCTGTTTAGTTAATTATTGCTCATGAAATATTTGTTCAAAATTTAGTCGAATAGTTTCATAAGGGGAATGTGTCATTAGACAATGATCTACTGTTTAAATCACATTTCAAAGTTACTGTTAAAATAATTGTTGGTGTTTTTTTCAAATTTTCTATGTCCCTGTGTATATTAAATAATGTATCTTAAAATTGTGCAGCTTTTACTCTGACTACTGAGCCTAATGATATGTCAAGACTTCCTGTTTTGTACAGATAGATTTTCAGAAGACATCTCCTTATAACCACAGGCAGGATTACGATGACAGATAACACCTGTGTATAGAAAGCACAGGAGCTGCCATTCACAATAGATGATTTTCCTCTGTGTGAAAGCTGCATGTATATATATATATATATATATATAGAGAGAGAGAGAGAGAGAGAGAGAGAGAGAGAGAAAGATCATGAACACTCATTTTTCTAATGATGTTCCTATTGGAAAATTGTGGAAGTGGAGGGGAAGATCATTTCACAAAGTCTGAAAGGCAATAGAGCCCCTTGCTGTCTCATATGGCCCTTTCTCATATAGAGAAATCTCTTCACTTTTTCAACCTGTTTGACACTTGGAGACGCATGCATCTGTCATGTTGAGGGGTTAGGAGAACAACTGAACATATCTCAAGCATTTGCAAACAAGATATACGGACACAGAATATTTAAAAGACAAATGCTTTATTACACTGATGAACAAGACACAAAGATTATCAGAATCAAACTCGACTTAAAGGGAGGGAACAGACCTATTCTCATCTGACCACTGCTCCTACCTTCCCTAAACTACAGCCTCCAACTGGTCGACAGTCCCTATGTTGGCTAAGTGCAGATACCTATTCCAAGCAGCTACAGTTAGAACTGCAGGGTCCTGTTAAAAAAAAAAACAAAAAAAAAAAAAACGAAGCATACCAAACAGACAGACATAAATCAAGGTCACAAGCAGTGGCGTACTAAGGGGCCAGCTCCCAGGGGGGTGCCAGAAGCAATGAGCACTTCCATCAATACAGATGGAAGCACTCATTGCTGTTGTGCAGGAGCTGGGTCCTGTTACTCACTGCTCAGCTCCTGCTCTCCTCCTTCATTGGTGGTCAGTGGCTGCCTTCGCTGCACTAGCCTGACTGGTACAGCGTCAGGACGTAGTGTGCGCACTCTGACCTGACGCTGCACGCAGTCAGGTAACGGTGCAGCGCGGGCAGTGAAGAAAGAAGAGCGCCGGAGTGGAGCTGCAGTGCAGGAGAGGTAAGATTTTTTTTTTTTTTTATGGGGGCAGGGTGGGCTGGTCTGAGGTCTGAAGGGGGCACTGTGGGCTGATCTGAGGCATTAAGGGGGCACTGTGTGCTGATCTGAGGTCTGAAAGGGGCACTGTGGGCTGATCTGAGGTCTGAAAGGGGCACTGTGGGGTGATCTGAGGTCTGATGGGGGCAGGGTGGGCTGATCTGAGGTCTGAAGGGGGCACTGTGGGCTGATCTGAGGTCTGAAGGGGGCACTGTGGGCTGATATGAGGTCTGAAGGGGGCACTGTGGGCTGATCTGAGGCCTGGAGGGGGCACAGTGGGCTGATCTGAGGTCTGATTGGGTCACTGTGGACTGATCTGATGTCTGAAGGGGGCACCGTGGGCTGATCTGAGGTCTGAAGGGGGCACCGTGGGCTGATCTGAGGTCTGAAGGGGGCACTGTGGGCTGATATGAGGTCTGAAGGGGGCACCGTGGGCTGATCAGAGGTCTGAAGGGGCCACCGTGGGCTGATCAGAGGTCTGAAGGGGGCACCGTGGGCTGATATGAGGTCTGAAGGGGGCACCATGGGCTGATCTGATGTCTGAAGGGGGCACTGTGGGCTGATCTGAATTTTGAAGGGGGCAAAATGGGCTGATCTATGGTATGAAAGGGGCACCGTGGGCTGATCTGATGTCTGAAGGGGGCACCGTGGGCTGATCTGAGGTCTGATGGGGGCACACTGGACTGATCTGTGATCTGATGGGGGCACTGTGGGCTGATCTGAGGTCTGATGCGGGCACACTGGACTGATCTTAGGTCTGATGCAGGCACACCCGACTGATCTGAGGTCTGATGGGGGCACACTGGACTGATCTGAGGTCTTAAGGGGCCATCGTGGGCTGATCAGAGGTCTGAAGGGGGCACAGTGGGCTGATCTGAGGTCTGATTGGGGCACTGTGGGCTGATCTGATGTCTGAAGGGGGCACCGTGGGCTGATCTGAGGTCTGAAGGGGGCACCGTGGGCTGATCTGAGGTCTGAAGGGGGCACCGTGGGCTGATATGAGGTCTGAAGGGGGCACCGTGGGCTGATCAGAGGTCTGAAGGGGCCACCGTGGGCTGATCAGAGGTCTGAAGGGGGCACCGTGGGCTGATCAGAGGTCTGAAGGGGGCACCGTGGGCTGATCAGAGGTCTGAAGGGGCCACCGTGGGCTGATCTGAGGTTTGAAGGGGCCACTGTGGGCTGATCTGTGGTCTGAAGGGGGCACAGTGGGCTGATCTGATGTCTGAAGGGGGCACCGTGGGCTGATCTGATGTCTGAAGGGGGCACTGTGGGCTGATCTGAATTTTGAAGGGGGCAAAATGGGCTGATCTATGGTATGAAGGGCACACCGTGGGCTGATCTGATGTCTGAAGGGGGCACCGTGGGCTGATCTGAGGTCTGATGGGGGCACACTGAACTGATCTGTGGTCTGATGGGGGCACTGTGGGCTGATCTGAGGTCTGATGCGGGCACACTGGACTGATCTTAGGTCTGATGCAGACATACCCGACTGATCTGAGGTGTGATGGGGGCACACTGGACTGATCTGAGGTCAGAACGGGGCACTGTGGGCTGATCTGAGGTCTGATGGGGGCACAATGGGCTGATCTGAGGTCTGATGGGGAAACAATAAGCTGATGTGAGGTCTGATGGGGGCACAGTGGGCTGATTTGAGGACCATTACAGCGGGTCCTTATTATTTCTGGGAGAACTACTGGAGGCACTATGGGAAAAATGGTTTCAATTATGGGGAATTATTACTACTACCAGGGGTACTATTGGGGGTGTTACTATTATTAGTACAAAATGGAGGGCACTACTGCTAAAAGGGCTACTTGTGGAGCATTATTGGGGCACTATTACTAATGAGGGCACTCTGGGAGAGAATTATTAGTAGGACTTTGGGGAGCACTGTAACTATATGGGGTCCTACCTATATGGCACTGTTATATCTACAGTATAGTATTTGGGGACACTGGGGAGCACAGTGGTCACAGTATTTTGGCATCAGTAGGATAACAGTAAAGTGGGTAATCTAAGGTGTCTTTGTGGCAAATTCTGCAGAGAGAAGATGGGGCTGAAAGAAGTGTCATGGCGGTGTGGGACAAATAGAGAAGATGAGAAAAGAGAAGATCTACATCAGGGAGACGTCACTGGATTCAAGAGGTATGTGGTGCTGTGTCATCTGGTATGTCTGGTGCTGGTGAATGTAATGTCCATCCAAATATGTGTCACCTGTTTACTCAGCAAGGACCTGCCGGTATATGGTATGTTACTGCTGCAGCCAATCAGTGATCTAATGCTGAGAACTGGCTGCAGTGGACACATGCCATACACCTGCACATCACCAGCACTATGACAGATGTGCACACTTGCCCATTACATGTCAGTCTTTGTTTACGTGGCAGCAGCAATGATGCCAGAAAGTCCAGCGTGTCACAAGCGTCATCACTGCAGCCATATAAACAAAGCACAGGCAGGGATGTAACTGCTGAAAATTGCTGATTTCTTTTCCATCTGCCATATTTTATTTTTACCTACTGAACAATCCTCTTTATTCTAACCATACTAGAGAGGTATTTTTATACTTAGGCTTGCTGCCTTGAATTTTCACGTGGTGGTGGTGGGGGCGTGATTAAGGCTTCCGGGGGGGGGGGGGGGGGGGGGGGGGGGGAGTGCCAGAGAAAGTACCCGCCCCGGGTGCCAAATACCCTAGGTACGCCACTGGTCACAAGCAGACCAGATCAAAGACACAGAATCAGGATTAGAATCACGATCAAGGCATAAACCGGAATCCATGCAGATGAGCATACACATGAAGCTTGGCGTTCACGGATAGACCAGAAAATAACCCATGACTAAACAGAGATATATCAGACATCAATGAACATGGGCACAGTACTTTTTCTCTGTAGGTTTAATTTATGTTATTGGCTTACAAATACTGACAAAATACTAATATAAAATACTAACCAAATATTGACCATGTGAAACATACCTACAGTAACTCATACAATCATCGTAATCACATCTTCATGCTGTTCTAGACTATTTCTAGTATCCATGAGGTCTCTGTGCTTCTGACCTCGCTCCTGTGCTGCTGACCACTCTCCTGTTCTTCTATCCCCCTACTGTGCTGCTGACCACTCTTCTGTGCTGCTGACCACTCTTCTGTGCTTCTATCACCCTTCTGTGCTGCTGACCACTCTTCTGTGCTTCTATCACCCTTCTGTGCTGCTGACCACTCTTCTGTGCTTCAGACCACTCTCATGTACTGCTGACCACTCTTCTGTGCTTCAGACCACTCTTCTGTGCTTCTATCACCCTTCTGTGCTGCTGACCACTCTTCTGTGCTTCAGACCACTCTCATGTACTGCTGACCACTCTTCTGTGCTTCAGACCACTCTTCTGTGCTTCAGACCACTCTCATGTGCTGCTGACCACTCTTCTGTGCTTCTATCACCCTTCTGTGCTGCTGACCACTCTTCTGTGCTGCTGACCACTCTTCTGTGCTTCTATCACCCTTCTGTGCTGCTGACCACTCTTCTGTGCTTCAGACCACTCTCATGTGCTGCTGACCACTCGCCTATCGTAGTTAGGGTTGAATTTATCTCTGTTGCTTCCTATCTCAACAATACTGGACATAACACAATCACCTCATTTGACAAGGAAAATCCACACTTGAGCTACAACACAAGTCTTCACAAGCCTCAGGCGCCAAGGGGGTCATTTACGGACAGATATATGCTCCTTTTGGTGGCAGAATCTGCGACTTCTTCCCAGCTAATGCCAGATCTAAAACAGGGGGCATGGCATGGGCGGGGAAGGGGATGGGCTGGTAGGCCCATCACATTCATCATTTTCTATGCCTGGTCTAATGGTCTACATTTAGCACAGCAAGGAAGCTATCTTAATGTAGAATCGGTGGTCGATCCACTGAAGTTATGTAGAGGCTGGTGCCTCTATATAACTTTGATAATCCACTGCAAGCGCAGGGGCTTATTATAACTAGAGGTCAACAACGTCAGTCTTAATAAATGTGCCACAAATGCTTATTAGGAACCAAGAGACTGATTCTGAAATGTTTCCTTAATGAATAATCTTCGCTAATACTATTACTAACAATAATATTTTTTTTTTAAAGTTTCATAAGTTATAATATCTCTTGCTAACACTTTAGTGACCCTTAATACACCCTTTTACAGCAGGCACTAGCAGACTTGAAGAAAATAGCAGGGGCCAGGCTCTTGCTCTAATGGCCCAGACCAGCAGAAGGGCCGATCCAAACAGCTTAATCCCATAGATTCCGTGGTCAATAGTGACTATGGCAACGGAGCAATAGACAGAGGAAGCAGACTAATTATGTCTCCCATCTTCATCCCAAAAAATGACACCAAAGGATGCTGATGCAGTCTGAAGCTTAATGAAGGTCCCAGCCTTGCCAGCACTGTAGCCTAGTAGGCCATGACTCACTGGCACAGCCTGTTGGTGACTATAAGTATAGCACTGACGGTATAATACTTTTGTACTGTTTAATCACTACACTAAAATTATAGAAGCAACTAAAAGATCCCCTGTTAAAGTCTTTTGAATGGTTAAAAAAAGGACCATGGCACCAGAAGGGTTAAACGTCTGCGATCATTGTTACCACCGATCTCGGACAATAGCCCTGGGCTTCTGCAGTTTGAAACAGCAGAAACTCAGCAGATGTTTAAATAGATGCATGGCAGCCGTTGTCTAAGGTTTGGAGTTAAGGAGGCAGAGAGTGTGCCACCTGTGGGTTGCATAGGGATATTACATGTAGCCTTTAACACATTAATGCGCTGCTGTGTACCTCTGGTTTGCACTACAGATATATCTTATCAGGATAACGCCTCACCACTGAGAAAATAAAGGCTACATCATTATGTGGGCACTTGTGGTGTTACAGTAGATAACACTCTAATAAACTCTAATAAAAAAGGATTGAATCCAAAAAATAAAGTTGAAACCAAACCGGTTACAATGGTGAACAAGAAGAGCCAGCAAAATATTTTGCAACGTATTTGCAAATGTCTACAAACATCTTGTGCTTTCGGAACAAGACAGGGATGTCTCCATTCATACCAGGCTGAATCTGGTAGATCTGCTGCTTGAAACTTTCAGAAATGGAGACAAGAATTGTCTAGAACAAGAATAAGACAAAAATTGAATTTGAACTTGAGTTGCGCAAGATACCTAAAATGTTGTTCTATGAGGCTCATTATCAGGTACATTCTAGGCATAAACATGGTCCTGTATCTGCTTTCTTGTATGCTTTGCCTAGCTCTAGTTTTTAAGTGTTTTTTGTCCTACTACTGTTTTTGCCCTTCCCTTCTTAATTAAAGGAACATTGAGAAGAGAAGAAAGGCAATAGATGCCGGAGACAATTGTTATATGACTTCTGCACATGGATATTTTCCAGCCAAGGTTTATTAAAAAATGCAACTGACAACAAAAAGAACAATATAAAATACTCTATGGTATAAACATCTTTGTCATTTCCTTTGGCCACATTTCTCTAAGGATCTTAGAAGAGCAATTTCAGCAGGAGAAGACACACAGTGGCTGGAGTCAGGATGACTTTATGGACACTTGTGCTGTCGTTGGTGCTACCGCCGGCACTGTCGTTGGTGCTACTGTTTCTATCCCTGGTGCTGGCTCTCGTGCAGCTAAACTTAACTTGAGTGGATGATCCTGTCTGATTTTGGGGCCGACTGCCAAGATCACAGAAGGACTTTGTTGCGCATCCTCGAAAGGCTCTTAAAGCTGACATTGATCCTGCAAAGATCCACAGAAGGACTTTCATTTAAGACAATATTAGAGCTAAAATATGAAGACTTTTCAATCTAAACACTAGTGATGATCGAGCACTAAGGTGCTCATATGCTCGGGTGCTCTGGATGATCACTCAGGGGTGCTCAAGTACTTGACCGAGCACCCGAGCATAATTGAAGTCTATGGGAGTAAACCAGGCACGGAAGAGTGCCCCAAATAAAAAAATAAGGTGCAAAGGTACAAAGACAGACACAGACATACTTACCTTCCCTGGCAGTTCCCGACCTGCTCCAGCAGGAAGACGGCACGCAGAGTGGTGATTTTGACCACAGTGTCACCTGCTGGACGGGAGGAGGGAGCTGAAAAGGGAAGGTAAGACCGGATCCGTCATGAACTCCATTGAAAGTCAATGGAGGACAGATCCGTTCACTATTGACTTGCATTGGGGTTATGAGGGATTCTATTAGACAGTTTTGAACTTTTGATTTTGTACCCAAATTAAAAACCTGACCAGCTAAAAATATATACATATCTATACGGTGTTCATTAGTTCAAGGTTGATTTGGAAGCTCATATAGAGGACATTTCAATCTTTGTTAATGTTTTTTGTACCTTTTTCTTTTGTTGTCTGCAGAAGAAGACACACAGTCTCATCCCCTCTGCACTGTATGGTTTCATCAGTGTGACACCAGGTAGAGTTAGTAGATACACAGGATGGGCAGACCAGTCCATTGAGGGTAGAGTTTTCTGTTGGTACTAGTATCAGATAGGAGAAAGAAATAAATGAAACATTGTTAATACATGAAGATATGTAGTACTCTCATCAGCCAACGTTCTCTTTTTTTAAAGTGTGGTGTCTCTGCTAGAGCCTATTAAAAATCACAACAAACTGGTTTTGGCAAAGGAACTTCTTGGGCAGTGGTCATTGTCTCTGCAGATTGAAATCAGTGAGCTTCCATGCAATACACAGACACTAGTGGTCTTTCACAATGAAAGCTACTCATTGAAAAGGGTCTCTGATCTGCCTAAGCAATACTAAATGAATCTTCCAAAGCGAATAAAGGGTTATGTTATGGGTCCACTGTGCCAACTAAGCAATGTGTTGGCTGCTGACCCAAGGGATCAGATGATAGTTGTCATCAGAAAACAGGCAGAGGTCAGAGCATGCAGAGATCTTCAAAACCATAATTCAGTTCAGAGGTCAGGACAGGCAGCTCAGGGTAACAGTCATGGATCTGGTCAGGCGCCAGAGAGGCAGAGTCCAAGAATCAGGCCAAAGTTGGTACACAGGAAGATCAACCGATTATAGCTCTTCAGCATGGAGTAGCAAACTAGCAGCACCAAACAGAATCTGGCAGGATCTATGGATACCTTTTTCTAGGCACGGGGTGAAGAAACAGCCCAATATATGTAGGAGGGATGATTAACCAATAGACATCAGCTGGACACAGATTAAAAGCGTAGGTTAACCATTGCAGTGCTGCAGAAAAGCATAAGAATACAGAAACTAAGGGAAGTTTAAAGAGCTTTGTCAGCATGATCAACCCTATTAAACCAGGCGTACTGACTTGTAGGGTGGATCATACTGATCACACCTTTCTTTTGTCTGTTTGTTAAACAGCTGCAGTGATATCCTATACTGCTTTTGTTTGCCCTGTGCTCTGTACACTCCCCCCTCCCACTGATTAAAAGGGCTAGACATCAACATGGTGAGGACAGAAGCAGAAGATGTAATCACTACTTCTAATATCTGTGGCCCTCATCTCCGGCTTAGAATTTGTCTTTAAACAGAGAAACAGATCTTATCTACATATGGGGAGTGTTATATATAGATATCAGGAAACAAGTAAAATTCATCCTAGAGTTGTGTCATAGTGTGATATGAGCTATGGCATTACTTCCAACAGGCCATTTTTACCATACTCGTTATTATGGGTTAAATGAAGGAGAAAAAATTAACTCAAGAAAAAACTCTCCAAGTATTTTGTGGGATTCAAACCTGAGACTGCTATATTCAAGACAGAAGACCTTAGCTCCAGGCTATAACTTATTGTATTGATAACAACATTTTTTATGCTTAGAAAGCTAATACATAGTATTGGTAATGGAAACCAATACCACTGTATATATTGGCTTTCTAAGTAAAAAGAAACATAGTTGTCAATGAGGTAAGGCTATAGCCTGGATCTAAGGTCTTAGTCTCAGGTCTGAATCCCACAAAAGACAATTTCTTTCTTCAGTTAATTGTTGTTTCCCTCATTTAACCAAAATTAAAAGTTGATATAAATTGGAAGTAATTCTGTAGTTCATTTAACGCTATGACACAGCTACTATCAGGCTGTCACCTCAGAATCTCTTCTCCGAAGTTAGAACCTTCTAGTGTTCTTCAGCTGCCTGCTCTTTAGTGGAAGCGAGTGGATGGACAGCTGAACAACATTGATAAATCCTCTGTTAACAGTCAAGAAGCTAGTGTAGGGTTAATCAGTAGATGGAGAGGGAGCATTGCCTACTGCAGGAGGATGCCACCCACGCACGTGCCAGGAGGCAGAGAGGAGCCGAGGTCACTCTGTATATAATATAGCCTGGGTCCTATTACTGCTAAGAAAGGCAGCTGGAGCTCCTCAGAAACACAAAAGGGGGAGACCATCTGGCAAGTACTGATCTACCTATGTACAGTACACAGTACATACGGTATATGCACACACATTTATATAAAAGCACACACACAACAATATATATATATATATATATATATATATATACATTATGTATAAATATATGGTGTGTAGTAATGTGTGTAAAGTGTATGTAAAGACAGTATATGTGAAATAAAAAGCATAACAATATTG
This sequence comes from Rhinella marina, assembly GCA_900303285.1. Taxonomy (NCBI): domain Eukaryota; kingdom Metazoa; phylum Chordata; class Amphibia; order Anura; family Bufonidae; genus Rhinella; species Rhinella marina. The sequence goes on along the minus strand of ONZH01005383.1, from coordinate 18,428 downwards.
TTAGTAATAAAATATCACAACAAAAAACACTTTCTCATAATTAGGCCTCTTGCATACCACTGTATTTTTGGTCTGTGTCCAATCCGCATTTTTTGCAGATCGGATGTAGACCCATTCATTTCAACTGAGCCGCAAAAAATATGGACAGCACACCGTGCGCTGTCTACATCCATATGTCCATTCTACAACACAAAAAATATATATAACATGTCCTATTCTTTCTAAGATAGGACAGGACGTGCGGAACATGAAAATGTGCAACACCTGCAACTGGTATCCATGTTTTACGGATCACAATTTGTGTGTGCATGGGGCCTTAAACTCTGTTAACATTTTATTTAGACTATACATTAGAGTAGGGATCAGAAACCTCCTGAGCTCCAGCTGTTCTGAAACTACAACTCCCAGAATCCTTCTTTTACTTCTGTGGGAGTTACGAGAACAGCCGATTATGTTTGCATGCTGGGAGTTGTAGTTTCACAGTAGCTGGAGTGCTGAAGGTTGCTGATCCCTGCATTAGAGTATTCCCTAACATACAGCTCTGACGTATATGGACCATAAAGCCGTACAGCAGCTCAGTATACACTGTCTGCAGTGGCCTGCTGTAAAAATAAATGGCGTTCCAGTGCATGTCACCCTGACATAGGTTAAACTGACACTCTAAAGACTTTTGCACCCTGTCCTCCTTTTCTGTTGCACCCCTTTTCGGGGTGACACAACTGGCCACCTTACACAGGCAGATTATGAAGGTCCCGGTGGTATCTGGCAGTGTTGGATATGTCAGTTCTGCTACTTTGTTCCTCTGTCCCTAATGCCGATGTGGATGAAGCTGAAGAGCAGTTGTGGAAGGGATGCAGAGTAGCAAAGTCAGAGTCCACTGTTTGCCCCAGGCAGCAGATAGGCTACAGTAGGTGTACCCCAGGGCATAACTAGAACTGAGTCTGACAGGAAATGTTTGTAGTTAGCCCTCCTCCTGGACCCGTACCTTAGTTTGGGACTCACATCACCCACTGCCCCTACTACCATGGTAGTTACGCCCCAGCTATATTTAATACTCCCCATATCTAGTTGAGGATTTGTTTCTCAGTGTAAAGGAAAATTCTAAGTTGCTAGCTGAGTATCACAGACATGAGAAACATGACTACTAGTGATGAGCGAGCATGCTCGGCCGAACTTGCTTTTCTGACCCAAGCATGCTGACTCTCGGGTACACTCGGTGTTCGGCCGAACGCCAAGTGTACTCGAGCGCCATGCTCGAGTCACCTCCCCGCACCAAGACGGATCCGTTCGGTGTAACACAATAGTAAACTGATCCGTCCTCCATTGACTTTCAAAGGAGTTCATGACGGATCCGTCACCTTACTTTTCCCAGCAGCTCCCTCCTCCGTCCAACAGGTGGCGCTGTGGTGAAACTTACCACTGTGAGCTGTCCTCCAGCTGTTAGGAAAGGTAAGTTTAACCCACCGCCAGTGTTTTTTTTGGGGGGGACCCGTGTAAACCAAACACCCTCCCCTCTTCCGAGTGGGGGGTGCCTGGTTTAGTCCCATTGACTTTAATTATGCTCGGGTGCTCGGCCGAGCACTCGAGCACCCCCGAGTAATTGGTAAGAGCACCCGAGCACATGAGCACCTGGGTGCTCGATCATCACTAGTGACTACATCTGCGTCTCCTGCCCTCAGCATTCTGATGTCTAGTCAATGGCGTACAGTACATAGTGAAGTAAGGGCCCCGTAGCAGGGATCAAACCATACCCCCAAACAGGACGGAAGGGTTTCGGCCTAAACCCCTTTCAGTGACCTTTGGGTTATTTTTTCCACTGCCTCATTTGCTAAAAATTGATTCTTTAGAGCAGGGGTGGGGAACCTCAATTTCCATGTGGCTCCCAGCCTCCCGTACTCACCTTCCCTGGTCTTCTACCAGCCCTGCTCTGTGTCCTGACATGCACAGTGTCAGGACATAGTACACATAGGGACTATGACCTGATGCTGTGTGCCGTCAGTTCACAGTACATCGTAGCGAGAAGAAGACCAGGGAGGGTTGTCCAGAGCTGGAGAGGTAAGTTTATTTTTTTAAAACATCTGAAGTCTGATTGGAGGCTAATGGAGGGTGGAAAGGGTCTGATCTGAGGCTGAAGGGTCTGATCTGAGGCTGGGAAGTCTGATGGGGGTCTGATCTGAGACTGGGGTGTTTTATAGGGGTCTGATCTGAGGGTGGGGGTATGATCTGAGGCTGGGGGGTCTGATGGAGATCTCATCTGAGGCTGGGGAGGGTCTGCAGGGAGTCTGATCTGATGCTGATGTAGGCTGGGGGATCTAATAGGAGGCTGATGGAGGTGGGGGCGAATCTGAGGCTGAGAAAGGGATAAAGGCAGAGACAGTTGCAAAGGAAGAGGCTACGGCAGTTGCAGAAGAGTGAAAGCTGGGTGAACCCCTCTCTGGACCCCCTGAGATGAGCTTGGCTGCCATTAATGACAAATAAATAACTAGATACATATTATTCTGAACTTAAATATTAGAGTGCTATATTTGACCAAAAGTCAATTATATGTTTGACCAAATATAACAGTCAAATGTTTAAGTTGACAATTTTGTATGGCAGTAAAAGGTTTCCCCACCCATGCTTTAGAGGGTAGACTCCTGACAAAGTTTTCACCCCCAGTAGAAGAGGAGAGGATCCCAACTAAGACTGGGCCCCCTCTTGCCCTGGCCCCGTAGCAGTCGTATGGTCTGCCGCTATGGTGGTTATACCCCCGTGTCTAGTCCTGTCAATGAATGGGGGAAAGTGTGCAGAGGACACGGGTATTATAAAAGCAGTGGTCCAAGGATTCAGCCCCACTCCCTGGTACTCCAAAGTTCTCATTTACGTATGGATAAAAACACAGATATGTCTTCAACTATATAACGTAGAGACTAAAGAAAGGTATCATTTTAATCAGCAAGATCAACGCTGCTAGGTGGTATACCTGGTTTAATAGGGTTGATCATTCTGACAGGTGCTCTGTAAAGTCAACAACGCTGAAGAGAGAGAGAGGCGAGGGGCAGCCTCACACCCATATTACCTCTATGTTTCTTATGAGAACTTATGGAACGTGACTTCCAAAGCAATACTCCAAATTATTCATATACTTTGCTCTGGAATCATATTTAATATGAAATCATTGAGCAAGAGTTTATATGCTAGTTCCTGAAAGGCTCTGGATAAATGTAATATGAATGGTGTCCATGTACTGCATTGATAAAAGTAGGCATCAAGGTAACAGCAGCATAGTGGTTATGATTCAAAAAGACAGAGATTTGTCTCCTTCCTTACTTTTCCTCTTTTCTCCACATCTGTCCTTATTTACTGAGATGAGTTATGCAAGATAATCAGCATCTTCATAGCAGCATCAGCATATTCCATGATAGAGTTCTGTTATAACAGAGTTATAACGGAATATAACGGAATTTAAGGACGGTATGTAAAACGGAACCCTTTAGAGGTATTCCACTTTGATTCATCCTAATAGAACAACGGAACAAGACAGGACCATTATTTGTGCCCAGACAGGCAGACAACCCTTTAAAGCCGATCATCTTGTTCCATTTATCTCGGGTTACCTCGGGCTGAGAGGAAAAATAGGGAGGGGTGAATCAGAAAGTCTACTCACTTATGTGGAATGTAAGATTGTGCTGTGTTACTAAACATCGAGCTTTATGAGACAATGAGCAGTTTTCTTTGCCAAATTAAAAGTATACGTATAAAAAGCCAGGAATATATGACTCACGTGTGCTGCTCAGAGTGCAGTTGGGATTACCATAACATAACGTGCCCATCCTGATTTGTACTTGCTGTAGATGCATGCTGGCCAAGAAGTTACATTTAGCTGCACATGCATATATCTTGGCCAAAGTGTCAGCCATATTTTCACCTATAAATAAACATAACAAAGTTACCAAAATGACAAGAAGAAAAACATGTCTAAAGAGGTTCTCCACTGGATCTTTTTGTTAGAGCGGCTCTTTGACAAGAAACTGATAACAGTCCTCCTGCTGGGACCTCCAGCAGTCAGCTCTGTGGGCAAAACTACAGTAAGCACTCAATTTCCCAGTAGCTCCTCCTCAGGGGAAATCAGGCATTACCCAGTGTCCTTTCAAATCAGTGGACTGGATAGGTCCTCCAGAGGAGGAGATGCTCTTAAAGCCTTAATGCTCTGAATACAGTACTACAGCTGGCATCCTGCTCTCAATGATACAACTGGAGGTAACTCCAATCTTGGCAGTTTGAACATTAGGCCGGAGCCTGCAGGAGCTCTCCGGATCTGGTATAGTCGAGGCAGAAGTTGGTTTCTTATTTGTCAGTTTCTTATTCACAGCATTTGTATTTTTCATTTTTTTTTAGGATTGCTCGCTGCAACTTTTTGTGTTACTGGTGATAAGGTCTCACTCTCCATAGAATTTATAAAAAAAAGAAAGAAAGAAAGAATCACAAGCATAACCTAGAAAATACAGTAACCTCTTAATGGCAGGTGTTAACTCTACTGGCAGTGATCCACTGGGTCACTGTAGTAAGACAGTAGCATGGTTAACAAGGTTAAAAACAAAAGATTTGTCTTCTTTCTTTTTTAGTCAATATGTGTCCTTACTTAAAGGGGTTGTCCAAAGGGGGTGTCCTCAGGATAGGTCAGCAATAGTGTTGAGCGAGCATGGTTCATCGGTATGCTCGGCACATTGCGTTGTTCGGCCAAACACCGCTTGTGCTCGAGTGTGATGCTCGAGTCTCTTCCCTGCACGTTTGTTCGCTGCTACGCAGCAAATAAACGTGCGGGAGAGTACTGGCATTCACTGTAATGTTGATTTGTACGCTAATGCTACGCATTGTATGCTAATGTATACAAATTTGTATGCTAATGTCTAAGCATTGTGCACTAATGCGTACAAATTTGTATACTAATGCTACGCATTGTGCGTGAATGCATACAAATTCAGTTAATTACCATACTTTTACGAGTGAAAGGAGTAAAAGAGGAGAAGTCGTGATTCTGACCTTTTTCAATTAACCAGACACCCTCCCCTCTTCCGAGCGGGGGGTGCCTGGTTTAGTCCCATCGACTAACATTATGCTTGGGTGCTCGCTCAACACTAGTCATCAATATCAGATCGGCGGGGGTACGACACCCCCGCTGTTTGAAGAGGAGCTGCGCCGTGCCAGAGTTGCCTCCTTTTCATTGTTCACCTGTTCACCGTGACATCCAGAGTGGTGAGAAGGTGTGCTACGACCCAAGATCGGTGGGTGGTGCCGGGTGTCAGATCCCCGCCAATCTGATATTGATGACCTATGCTGAGGAAAGGTCCTCAATAAATATAACTTGGATAACCTCTTTAAGATGAGTGGTGTAAGATAACCGGGAGTAAAAACATAAAACTTTTAGGCTCTCTTAGTCATCTTGCTCTAGCCATCTCAGGATATGTCAAGTCAACAGGAAAGATAAGGAAGAGCTCATCAGTAAGTCCATCAAATTATGTGTCAAACTGTGTTGTGGTAGTAAACCTGGAGTCCTAGAGTCAAGGAACAATTTCCTTTGCCAAACTACAAGTATTTGTTGTGGGAAGTTGCTCTGGTAGGCAGGTGGTAGTGATGCAGTGAGGCAGGGACACAGGCAGGTTTAAAAAAAAAAACAGTGTTTTATTCAGACTTTCTAATAAAACAAAAACATCCTTAACTCAGGCACAAATAATACCTAATCTAGCCACTAATACAGAACGGTCCTTCTCTATACAATGACCTGGCTGTCAGACCCATGCTAAGGTTCCATAGAACCAGGTGGCACACAGTTGCCTTGGTTGGTCCATCATCAGTCCTCAGGTAGTGCACCCCTCTGGTTGTCTGAAGGAGAATATATCAGGCTCCTAAGGAGCCACATGACCCACAGCTGTGAGCTAGGGAAGAAAAAGGGGATGGAGTCAAGGGTCCTACTGACAACCTACCATTCACTCCATAAAAAGTAGGCCCATAACGGGTTTTACAAAAAGGTTAATGACAGCTATGCCTGACATAGATAAAAATGTCCCTGCTTTCCTTGTCTGTCTCAGCCGGGTCACAGGTGGAAACAGAAGAATCCTGGGTTTCACCACACACAGTGCAATGATCTGGGTGACAGACAATTCCCTTCACGTTCTCACAATGTATTACAAGAAGAAGTAGATGACTTACATTCAGGATGCCTAAGAGTGCAGTCGTCTGTGTTACAACATGCAGTGATTATCCTGGCTTTTTCTTGATGTGCGCTCGTGCTGTCCAAGGGGTCACATGCAGATGACCATGCACCTGACCTGCCTGGAAATGCAGCATTCTTTCCACCTACAAAGAAACATAACACAATTTTTATCTTACCAAAGTTGTAAAAATAATTCTTAAAGAGGTTATCCACTTTTGACCTATCAGTTGGATAGATTCTTTGACAAGAAGCTGATCACAAAGTATCTGACTGCTGGGACCTCCATTGATCATCTGTAATCTGCGGGGAAAGCTAACGGCACACATTCAATTTCCCTGCAGCACCTGTACAGGGGTAAGTAGGTATTACCCAGTCTCCATTCACCAAAAATGGACTGTCTATGTGCAAAAAGCCCCTGAGGAGCAATTGTAGAGGATGGGAGTGGTACTGGACCTGATGTAGTGATGGGGTGTCCTACCTCAGACTGTCGCTCCCAGTGGAGTGCAAAATATGCTAGAGAAAGGAATCAGGCAGAGATGGTTGAAAAAAGAACTTTTTACTTTACGGAAAAAAACGGAAAGCAACACATTCATCAGAAGTTCATACTATGTACAGTTTCTCTCCTTCCAGATGATGGGGTATAGTGGTTGGCAACGTGGCAAAGATAACATTCAGATATAATGTTTCTATCAGGATTCCTTCCCCTATGACAAGGGGTGGCCAACCTGACAGACACAAGGTACTAGGAAAAAAAAACCTGTGACTACCAGGAGACAAAAGCTATACATTTACATACTAGTCTCCGTATTTTTCGCCCTATAATATTTTTTTCTTATTTTTCATTAGCAGAGAACAAAAAGAAACTCAATATTTTTCAACCCTCAGATCAAGACTCACAATCCTCATCTGACCTATGTAAAATATGATCCTCAACACAAATCAGACTCCCAGTGTCAGACCCTCAGTGTTCAGATCTCCTCCCATACTCAGATGAGACCCCATGCTCAGATCAGACCCCATGCTCAGATCAGGACCCCCCCATTCTCAGATCAGGACACCCCCGATGCTCACACCAGACCACTCATGCTAACACTAGATCTTCCTGCCATGCTCTGATCAGATCCCCAATGCTTAGATCAGAACCTCCCATCCCTAGATCAGACCCCCATGCTCAGTTCTATAATATTGAAAACTCTCCTACCTCCCCTGATTGGGCACCTGCTACTTTGCAACTCTGACACACTCTCCAATGTTACCTGATGCGCACAACGCCAGGTGATAGGTCGCGTCTCCACATACTACGTTCTGACACTGTGCGCATCAGGACATAGTGAAGAGTGTGCTGGAGCTGCAGAGTAGCAATGGTGCTTGATCAAGAAAGGAAATCTGAGCATTAGGTGGAGAATGTGCTGGCCTGATTGCTTCCCGGTTCCACCGCTAAAGCCACACTTGAAGAGGCAAAGAGCCACATGCGGCTCAAGAGCCACAGGTTGGCCACCCCTTCCCTATGACTTTACCACCATAAGATGCAGGCTTCTAGCTACAGTATGCCTATACTAAATTCCTGCAGTGGTGTCTGAACATGTTTCCCACAACTTTGCAGCAGAGTTTTGTTAGCTTGTTCGCCTGATCACTCTGCTGACACTAATATGCCATAGCTTGCAATAGGATCTTGCAATTTCCCTGGGGAAATTATGCACACCTGGTCTAAAGGAGCGGGAAATGGATCGTTCGCTCCCTCACTCCTTTCTGATACTCTAAACTGACTCAGCCCTACCCTTGGGAGGAAGTCAAACCTGCCCACTTCTACTAAGAGTGGAGGAATGGAATGGTAAGTTCCTTTCCTGTTACTGAACATTGGAATTACAAAAGAACCTGTGATGATGTCACTGCGCTCACCACATGGTGAGCACGGTGACGTCATCGTAGGTCCTTTGGCAGGTCCTGCCGAAAGAAGATGGAAGACACTGCGGCAGCACAATCAAGTGGATGAGGGCTTTTTAGCCTCTAAATGGCCATATTCTTTTGCATTCTTTCTTAAGAATGCTTTTATTTTCCACTATAGCCATGTTATAACAGAAAAAAGTGAACTTCAGGTCTCCATTGACTTGAATTAGGTTCAGGTTTGGGGTCACGTTTGGGTCTCAAACCCAAACTTTGACCTGAAGTTCGGCCAAACCCGAACTTCCACGGGTTCGCTCATCCCTAGTCAGAGCCACTACAACTCCCATTCTCCAGTTTGTCTGCGCTCAGGAGTTTGCAGCACCAAAATAGAGCCTTGAGGGACATATTACTCACCAGTACTGCCTTCTGTGTCTGAGGATCCACACCCCTCTCCTGATGGGCAAGTGTTTTTGACTGAGCATTGTGACATTATAGAACTACAGCGTGTACACGAGTAAGAGTAACCTGAAAAAGATGTCACACAGTCAGCACACGGGTCACTTATTACACTATTTGCCAACACATTTTATATACTTTTGCATTGTTAATGAGATCAGCGACGTCTGAGAATGATGTTCAATAGCTCGGCTCTCACCATGAGTAGGAGAAAGGTAAGATCTGTCCTACAGATGACTGGTATCATTAACAATAATATGAATAAATCCACAACAAATAAAGTAAATAAATAGGAAAAGACAAATAATGTTTCCAAAAACGTACTTGTCGCTGCAAGAGCCGAGAGGAGGCAGAGTATTCCCAACAGGGAGCTCATGGTTCAGTTCTTGAAGACAGGACGTAATGTGAAGGGTTTTGGGTGGAACACGGAAGGATCTTAAATATTGTAATGAAATGGAAACTCCCACTAACAAAAAATAGTTAACATTTTATAAATAATAAACCCCTGGCTAAATAAAAGGAAAATAACAAACGCACAGAAGGCTGCAGTGGCAAGGACTTACTGTTCGAGCACTTACAGTATAAATTACAGTATAAATTGCTGCGTAATTGAACTGAAACAGCTTCACTCTCCACCTTAACTAAGGGCAGAGGATAAGATTACATAAGACTAAAAAGATAATCATGAAGAATGTAGTACGAAGCGGTTAAAGAGGAAATGTAAAAAAAAAAAAAAAAACTCAGATATTTATATATTTTAGTGTGCCAACCTTCTCTCCGGTCTGAGTGAGACACCGTTGTGCAGAAAGCAGTGTTACAGTGTGATCACATGAGACGCTGCAGCCGGAGGATTGGTGCGACGCAGAGCATCAGAGCCGGGAGAAACCGCCCTTACCAAAAGAAGTGAAATGACCATGTTAGATATCTGTGGTTTAGTCACTTCTGAGTGACAAGCCCAGTGCTGACAGTTCATGAGTGCCAAGAATGAAAAAAGGATGAGGAATATCTCAATATCTCAGTTTTTTTTTTAACCCTCTTGTAATTTATAAGCTCTCATGGGTGGGGTCATCTCCTCTTCTGTACCAGTTAGTTTGTATATTGTTTATATTATACATTATTTATATTATTAACCCCATCATCATGGAATTTATGTCTCTTTCAAATAAAAAATAATTAATAACCATAATAAGAATCACCCTCTTTAACCCCTTCCCGACCGGTGCCGTACATGTATGGGATGTGACTTAAGCCCCAGCGTCGTTCAGGTATGGCACTCTGATCGGGCGGGCGTAGGAGTTGCGCTCACACAATCAGCTGCATAGGCCCAACAGTCACTTATAGCCCAGCCCCTGCTGTATGCGCCGGCATCAGTGGAAAAAAAAAAAAAAAACAATGCCGGCACATTAACCCTTGTGGTCAGCCCTGACCACAGCATGTGCAGGGTGTGTGGAGGAAGGAAGCTCCCTCCCCATCCCCATCCGGTGACCACACTGCAGTGACGGAGACCTAATGGCTAGGAAGGAAGCCTCAAGCCTTCCATAGGGATCGTGCTGCCTTCTATGTAAGCCTGTGAAACCCAGCCCCGTGGATCTCACAGGCAAGCACTGTGCAATACACTTACAGTTAATGGATTACAATACATTGTGCCCCCAAAATATGAGGTCCCATAATGGGACGAAAAAAAAGCTAAAGGGGTTTTCTGGGATTTAACTACTAATGACCTAACCTTAGGATAGGTCATCAGTTGTTTGAGAAGGGAGACAGACTGCCGTTCCATTGCGCTACCTCCATTTTCACACACCCAGGCGGTATAGTGTCTGAGGAAGGCCGGGTATTGGCCGAAAACGTTTACACGTAAAATAAAGAATAATAAGCAATTAACGTCTCCAATCTACAGTGCTGTTATTTTGAAGAAATTACTATTGGGGTGGGAACCCTATAACAGCATAAGCAGGGTGCCACAAAGGAAGTTGTGCTATTCTAAGGATAGGTCATCAGTTGTTAAATCCCAGAAAACCCCTTTAAAAAAAGTGTTTTACATAATAAAAATGGAAAGTCCCAAATAAAAAAAGTGTTTTTTTCCCCATAATTAAATTATATAAAATTATAAAAATATAGTAAAAAAATGACATATATGGTAAGTGGTAGAGTTGAGTGAATCTATTCCTTGATTCCTTTATTCATATTGAGTCTTAGAAATGTTCAGCTTCGAAGCGAATCCGAATATTCGGTGATTCGCTCCGTTAAGATTCAAACATGTTCCTAAGGCTTTCTACGCATTCGCTACATACTTGTCTGATAAATTGCACGCTAATGCTATGTATAAGTTACTCTATACTTTGTTGCATACAAATTCAAGTAATTAGCGAACTTTTACTGTTAGTTAATTATTCGTGCGCAAAAGCCCAGGAAGAAAGCGGTCACCTGACCAAGTGGGCAGGGCTTGCTCTGATTGGCTCAGGCTTGGTAAGCCAGTGATGCATCACTTCTGCTGTGACTGCTGAGACGAGCAGTCACAGCAGAAGTGATGCGTCACTGGCTTACCAAGCCTGAGCCAATCAGAGCAAGCCCTGCCCACTAGGTCAGGTGACCACTTTCTGTTTTCAACAACACTGAGACCTGTGTTGTTGAAATTGGGGTGTAATTGCTTTGGGAATCCATATTACACATATCAGGGATACAGCAGGGAAAGTGCAGGGCTAGTAATTAATCAGGCAGGGAGAGAGAGACAGGGAGAAATATAGGGAGAGACAGGGAGAGAGACAAAGACAAAGACAAAGAGCAGCTGCAGGGCCACAGAGTGAAGTGAAAAATGTCTGGAATAGATAATCAAAAGAGGTCCAGTTCCAACCAGACCTCGAGCTTTAAAAAAAAAATGAGAAGGTGGCACAGGGCAGCAGTGCTTCTACTAGTAGTATTCATAATACTTGGCCGGTGTTCCACTAGGCTAACCCACCAAAGCGCAAAATTGTAGTGGAGGAGAAAGTGGATGAGGTAGTGGAGTGGATGGGACGCTCGTCTCAGCCGGATGATCTGCTGTCATCTGCTGATAAATAGCCATTTTCTAGACACCCTGCCTCACAAAAACTATAATATCAAGCGATCAAAATGTTGCATGTACCCGAAAATGGTAACAATCAAACCATCATCTCATTTTGCAAAAATGTAAATATATATATCTCAGAAAATGGAAACAAAAAACAAGATTTAATTCTTTTCAAAAATGCTTTTACCATGTAGAAATCAGGTGAATGCTGTACAAAAATAAAAATTAAAGCTGTGCCAAAACAGCCATTTTGTGCCATCTTGCCTCACAAAAAGTGTAATACCAAATGATCAAAAAGTTATATGTATCCCAAAATGGTACCAATCAAACCATCATTTCATCCCGTAAAAATGACACCGTACCTATGAGACAATGCCTATGACGCTGAGCATGTGTACTCAACTTCTTTGGTCCACCATGGCGAGGCCTGTTCTGAGTGGAATCTGTCTTGTTAAACCGCTGTATGGTCTTGTCCACCATGCTACAGCTCAGTTTCAGGGTGTTGGCCATCTTCTGATAGCTGCGCCATCTTTATGTAGAGTGACAATTATTTTTTCAAATCCTGAGAGAGTTCTTTGCCATGAACAGTCATACAGTCTCCTGTAACACACCTGCTCCCCATTCACACTTGAGACCATGTAACACTAATGAGTCACATGACACCGGGGAGGGAAAATGGCTAATTGGGCACAATTTGGCAGCTTTCACTTAGGGATGTACTCACTTTTGTTGCCAATCGTTTAGACATTGTGTGTTGACTTATTTTGAAAGTGCACCAAATTTACACTGTTATATAAGCTGCACACTGACTATTTTACATTGTATCAAAGTTGCATACATTGTAGGTGCTGGACTGGCCAAGCATGTCTCCGGACCTAAACCCTATGGGACATCTGTGGGCAGTGGCGTACCACCCATAGAGGCAGACCACGCCACTGCTATGGGACCCCGGCACAGGAGGGGCCCGGAGTGCACGGGAGACCCCGCCCCCTACTCTGCATCATTAAGATGCGTCCTGCCCTGGCTGCCCTCCGGGCCTCTCCTGGCCTGCTCATCTCCGCTCACCGCAGGACCGCCCGGACTTTCCTGTGCGCTCCAGCTGGCCCCACCTCCTCCCTCATGCAGCACTGCTACTGGACGAGGAGGACCTGTGCAGCGCGGCAAAGAGGGGAAAGAAGATCAGGGCCCCAGCCCCCTCCAGAGTGGCGTCGCCGGTACAAGGGACAAGTAACTGTAAGTATTTATGTGTTTCATGTGTGTGTATGTATGTGTGTATGTATGTATGTGTGTGGGTATATGCATACACTGTGCCAGACAATATACATTATACCTCTACACTGCGTATAGTATACAGTATAATCCGTACACCATGCTGTATAATATACAGTATAATCCATACACCATGCTGTATAGTATACAGTATAATCCGTACACCATGCTGTATAATATACAGTATAATCCGTACACCATGCTGTATAGTATACAGTATAATCCTACACCATGATGTATAATATACAGTATAATCTGTACACCATGCTGTATAATATACAGTATAATCCGTACACCATGCTGTATAATATACAGTATAATCCGTACACTATGCTGTATAATATACAGTATAATCCGTACACCATGTTGTATAGTATACAGTATAATCCTACACCATGATGTATAATATACAGTATAATCTGTACACCATGCTGTATAATATACAGTATAATCCGTACACCATGCTGTATAGTATACAGTATAATCCTACACCATGATGTATAATATACAGTATAATCTATACACCATGCTGTATAATATACAGTATAATCCTACACCATGCTGTATAATATACATTATAATTCGTTCCCCATGCTGTATAATATACAGTATAATCCATTCACCATGCTGTATAATATACAGTATAACCCGTACACCATGCTGTATAGTATATAGTATAATCCTACACCATGCTGTATAATATACAGTATAATCCGTACACCATGCTGTATAATATACAGTATAATATGTACATCATGTTGTATAATATACAGTATAATCCGTACACCATGCTGTATAGTATACAGTATAATCCCTGCACCATGCTGTATAATATACAGTACAGTCCGTACACCATGCTGTATAATATACAGTATAATCCATACACCATGCTGTATAATATACAGTATAATCCGTACACCATGCTGTATAGTATACAGTATAATCCATACACCATGCTGTATAATAACAGTATAATCCGTACATCATGCTATATAATATACAGTATAATCCGTACACTATGCTGTATAAAATACAGTATAATCCGTACACCATACTGTATAATATACAGTATAATCCCTACACCATGCTGTATAATATACAGTATAATCCGTACACCATGCTGTATAGTATACAATATTATCTGTACTCCATGCTGTATAATATACAGTATAATCCATACACCATGCTGTATAATATACAGTATAATCCATACACCATGCTGTATAGTATACAGTATAATCCCTGCACAATGCTGTATAAAATACAGTATAATCCGTACACCATACTGTATAATATACAGTATAATCCGTACACCATGCTGTATAATATACTGTATAATCCGTACACCATAATGTATAATATATAGTATAATCCCTACACCATGCTGTATAATATACAGTATAATCTGTACACCATAATGTATAATATACAGTATAATCCCTACACCATGCTGTATAATATACAGTATAATCCGTACACCATAATGTATAATATACAGTATAATCCCTACACCATGCTGTATAGTATACAGTATAATCCGTACACCATGCTGTATAGTATACAGTATAATCCGTACTCCATACTGTATAGTATACAGTATAATCCGTACACCATACTGCATAATATAAAGTATAATATGTACACTATGCTGTATAATATACAGTATAATCCGTACACCATGCTGTATAGTATACAGTATAATCCATCCTTGTGGCTGCCCCCATCCAGTATAACGTCTCCTTAATTTTAAAAAATAAAATAAAAATCAGTAGCTCATGTATACAATATTTCTTTATTGGCAAATGGGGGTGTGGCATGGGAGGAGCCAGGGCAGCATGTGGGATGGGCCGGGGTAGTGGGCGGGGTCAGATTCTTGCTATGGAACCCAATGATTTCTATGTACGCCCCTGTCTGTGGGGACTCCTCAAACAGAAGGTGGAGAAGCGTAAGGTCTCTAACGTCCACCAGCTCAGTGATGTCATCATGGAGGAGTGGAAGAGGATTCCAGTGGCAACCTGTAAAGCTCCAGTAACCTCCATGCCCAAGAGAGATAAAGAAGTGCTGAAAAATAATGGTGGCCACACAAAATATTGACACTTTGGGCACAATTTTGACATTTTCACTTAGGGGAGTATTGACTTTGTTGCCAGCAGTTTATACCTTAATGGCTGTGTGTTGAGTTATTTTGAAGGCACACCAAACGTACACTGTTATAAAAGCTGTACGCTGACTACTTTACATTGTATCCAATTGTCATGTGTTCACTGATGCCCCATGAAAACAAGAATAAAATATCTACAAAAAATGTGAGGTGAGTGCTTACTTTTGTGAGATACTGTAGCCTGTGCATGTTATTCAGTAGAATCCTCCAAATGATGTTATTTCAGGTGCCATCAATTACTGTTTCTCACATTGCTAGGGACAACTCCAGCTCTCGTTATACTCTTTCAATCTCCTCTTCATAGGAAAAAGGAAAAGGAAACAAGATAACGAACCTCCAACAATCCGTGACTTCATTGCAAAAGCTTTATTATATGCGCTAGGTTAGAAGAATAAAATTGCACATCAACACAAAAAATCTCCTTCTGTGGGATCTGCCCAACTTGAGTGTCACAGAAACCTAATCAGGGGCTCAAAGTCCTCATCTTATATCTCATCTTTTTTTTTTTTTCCGATTACATTTTTATTGAGTTTTGAAGTAAAAAACAAGCTCACATTATAAAAGAAACTGAAAATCATTGAGGTTCTAATGCTGAGAGTTCAATACAAGCAGGGATCAATTTGGTCATCACTTAACATGAGAGCCAGGGTGTTTCGAAAGTTAACTCTCATAGATGCAAGAAAAAGTATAAATAGTATAAAAAAGTATAAAAGAACTAACAAGGCAAAAACAGAAACAAGTCATCCTGATTTGTACATCTGAGGTGTATCATAGCAATGACATTACGTTGGTCCTATGGGTACTGTATATCCTAGATACATATCTACTGACAGCTGCAAAAGGGTATTCTATGGTGAATGTCACAATTCTACTTCAAGGATTAAATCAGGGTGTGGTGCTTCCCTCTAAGCCTGCCATTGTAATCTAGTCTTCATTCCTGCATGCAGATCTGGGCATGAATTAGCCTGCAGTTGTAATCTAGTCTTCATTTCTGCACTTAGATCTGGGGCATGAATTAGTTCTAATAAATTAAAAAAACAAAAAAATTTCTCAGTAAAAAATATATCCAGCGTGCATAGAATCCACCTTTATTAACTACAAAGTCACAAAGTCAAACCAAGTCATTTCTTCTAGAGGTGTGTGAACTTGTTGACGTTCAGCTCATGTTCACTGAATTTTTTAAGAAGTTCTCTTTGGATCCAAACCGATTCGGGCTGAACCAAATTGACTCCAATTGCAAACAAGCTCACATGATAAAAGAAATAGAAAATCATCGGGGTTCTACTGCTGAGACTTCAATACAGACAGAGATCAATTAGGTCATCACTAACATGAGAGCAAGGGTTAGGGTTTCAAAAATCAACTCTCATAGGTGCAAAAAAAAAGTAGAAACAAGAATAGAAAAATTTTTAAAAAGTTCAGTTCAAACCTGAACAGTCTTTTTGAGCCAAACCAAATTGCCTCCAATTGCCATGAAAATTAGTATTTAACACCCTCCAATCTCCTAGGACTCAGAATTGTTAGGAAAACTGGTTAAAGGGTTTGTCCCACCATAGACAATGGGGGCATATCGCTAGGATATGCCCCTATTGTCTGATAGGTGAACCTCTGGGACCCACACCTACACTGTGAACAGAGTCTCCAAAAGTTATGTAGGGCGCACTACGCATTTTAAGCCGCCCTCCATTCATTTTTATGAGGGTGGCAAAAACAGCCAAGCCATTGGCCCCATAAAAATGAATGGAAGCGGTGGCCGCACAAGTACAGTGTGGTACCATTCACTATTACGGGTAGAACGTTTGGTAGTGGCTGGACCCCAGAAAACCTGGGATCTTCTGGCCACCACCAAGCAGAACACTATTATGGAATTCCTTAACGCTAATGCAAACCCGCCCTAAATAGTACATCAGCATTCTCACCAACAACAACATGGTCAGGTGGGGGTTCAGATTGTAGACCAGCTAATTTCTGGTGGAGAAAAGTGTTTTCATGGCCAAGCAATCCATTATAATTAGAGATGAGCGAGTAGTGAAATATTCGAAAGTTCGAAATTCGATTCGAATAGACCGCAAAATTCGACTATTCGACCGAATATCGAATCCCATTAAAGTCTATGGGAAAAAAATGCTCGCCACTTGGAAATCTCAATTCGACCACTTGGAGGTCACCAAGTCCACCCTGAAACCTCAGAAAAGGATGCCAACACTGCTGGAATGCAACTGGGACAGCAGGGGAAGCATGTCTGGGTGCATATAACGCGCCCAAGTCGCACTATTACGCCACTATCACAGCCTCTCAACAATACACTCCAAAGACAATCTAACCTCTCTGTAAAGTGAGACCATACAAGGAAACCTTCTTTCCTCTACATTGCCATGGACCCCAAGCCATACTAGACAAAAAAGAAGATAAAATTCTGCACCCCTTAAAATCACGTTGCCTATGACAACCACAGATGGCATAGGCAAGGGGGAAAGCAAATAGACCCCACCCCTAATTGTCATTGTGTGTGTGTGTGAGATGTGGTCAGACATGTCTTCTTTAAAATGTAAAAACAACTCAAACACATGCAGAAGCCTTAAAATGCCCAAATTGTTGGCGCTTGAGATGTCAGTGACCCGACCTGGCCCAGTGTCATGTCTAGCAGGTAAAGCAGTGGGGATGTTGAGGGATGCGTAGGACCGCAAAAGGCAGGAAGAGGCCGTGGGCTGGCCAGAGTCTCATGGAAAATTTTGTGGAGGCCCAAGAGGTGAGACGTCTTAAAAATTGTGTGGAGGCTAAAGAGGTGAGACCTCTTAAAAATTATGTGGAGGCCCAAGAGCTGAGACCTATTAAAAATTATGTGGAGGCCCAAGAGGTGAGACCTCTTAAAAATTATGTGGAGGCCCAAGAGGTGAGACGTCTTAAAAATTGGGTGGAGGCTAAAGAGGTGAGACCTCTTAAAAATTATGTGGAGGCCCAAGAGGTGAGACCTTTAGAGATGAGCGAGTAGTGTTCGATCGAGCCGGTATTCGATCGAATACTACGCTATTCGGCGTGCTCGATTTCAATCGAGTATAACGGCGATGGCGCACTTAGAATTCGTTTCCCCTCCCACCTTCCCTGGCGCTCTTTTTCCACCAATCACCATGCAGGGGGGGTATGACAGGCACGCTGAGAACGCTGGCAGCGCGAAAACGGCGTCTACATGCATTGGCTGGAAAAACCATGTGACCTCAAATATTAAAAACTCAGCTCTTCCTGCTCGTACGCATATGCTGCGTGAACTTAGTCAGGGACAGAGGCTGGAGAAGGGAGAGACAGGTTTTAGCTGTTGGACAGGCAGGAGCGTGATTAAAAGCCCTTATCAGGGCTACTATAGTGCAGTACAGTGATAGCTTTACTACAATATAGACTTTACAGAGAACGGCTGCCGTATT
>ONZH01005382.1:0-35699 GCA_900303285.1 Rhinella marina | reverse complement strand
CCAAAAAAACGCCATTTTTTAGAGGTCCAACTGGCACTCTTTTAGCACAATTTTTCAGGAGGGCCCCCTACAGGCCCTCTCTTTCAAACAATTTTTCAGGATGGCCCCCTACAGGCCCTCTATTCAAACAATTTTCCCAGAGGTCCACCTACAGGCCCTCTATTCAAACAATTTTTCCAGAGGTCCACTTACAGGCCCTCTCTTCAAACAATTTTTCAGGAGGGCCCCCTACAGGCCCTCTCTTCAAACAATTTTTCAGGATGGCCCCCTACAGGCCCTCTATTCAAACAATTTTCCCAGAGGTCCACCTACAGGCCCTCTATTCAAACAATTTTTCCAGAGGTCCACTTACAGGCCCTCTCTTCAAACAATTTTTCAGGAGGGCCCCCTACAGGCCCTCTATTCAAACAATTTTTCCAGAGGTCCACCTACAGGCCCTCTCTTCAAACAATTTTTCCGGAGGGCCCCCTACAGGCCCTCTATTCAAACATTTTTTCCAGAGGTCCGCCTACAGGCCCTCTGTTCAAACAATTTTTCCAGAGGTCCACCTACAGGCCCTCTATTCAAACTATTTTTCCAGAGGTCCACCTATAGGTCTTCTCTCCAAACAATTTTTCCAGAGTTCCACCTACAGGCCCTCTCTCCAAACAATTTTTCCGGAGGTCCACCTATAGGCCCTCTGTCCAAACAATTTTAACGGAGGTCCACCTACAGGCCCTCTCTCCAAACAATTTTTCCGGAGGTCCACCTATAGGCCCTCTGTCCAAACAATTTTTCCGGAGTTCCACCTACAGGCCCTCTCTCCAAACAATTTTTCCGGAGGTCCACCTATAGGCCCTCTGTCCAAACAATTTTAACGGAGGTCCAACTACAGGCCCTCTCTCCAAACAATTTTTCCGGAGTTCCACCTATAGGCCCTCTCTCCAAACAATTTTTCCGGAGTTCCACCTATAGGCCCTCTGTCCAAACAATTTTTCCGGAGTTCCACCTACAGGCCCTCTCTCCAAACAATTTTTCCGGAGGTCCACCTACAGGCCCTCTGTCCAAACAATTTTAACGGAGCTCCACCTACAGGCCCTCTCTCCAAACAATTTTTCCGGAGGTCCACCTGCAGGCCCTCTCTCCAAACAATTTTTCCGGAGTTCCACCTACAGGCCCTCTCTCCAAACAATTTACGTCTTTTTCCTATCTTTCTCTTTCTCCAAACTATTTTTCCGGATAGCTGCCATATACGGTATTAAACTGAGTAGTATACATAGAACACATACCACACTTGATCAAGCTCATAATTTACGACTGTACCGGTTGATGCTAAATTTTTAAGTTGGGGTCCTGCGTCGTCATTCTAAATACATCCGGCTGTTGTCACCACCACACACGCTAGCCCAGGGGGCACTCCTCTGGCTCTTCCAGCGAAACCTCCTTGCCCCAGCCTGCCCCCCCACCTACAGGCCCACTCTACAAACAATTTAGCCAGATAGGGGACATATTAGAAGTTGTACTGATGTTTTTTTTTTGTTCTTCTTTTATCTGCCTCATGACCTGTGATAGGCAGAGCATGGACACGTCCCCTTAGCTGCAGTGGGAAAGACACTCCCCTGGCCAGAGCAAGCTCTTTTTCCCTTTTCCGTGTTCGAAATATCCATTAAATATAGGGTCCCAAGATAGGGGACGTATACGGTATTAAACTGAGAAGAATCGATACCATACGGGTTAAAGCAACAGTTTTCCCAAATCCATCCGGCTGTTGTCACCACCACACACGCTAGCCCAGGGGGCACTCCTCTGGCTCTTCCAGCGAAACCTCCTTTCCCTATCTGGTAGGGGGACGTATTAGATATTGTACTGATACTGAATTGCCTCCTGCGATAGACGGGAATCGAACCCAGATCAACTGCTTGGGAAGTAGCTATGCTCACCACTATACCATCAGCAGGCACAGCAACTGATACGAACAGATACTAAACTTGATTTCAGCTGCAGTGCCAGCATGAGCAGTGGTGTCACCTGCAGGCGGTGATGGACCTTCGTTGCACCTAGTTGGGTGCTTCCCTAACATGTGATGGGTATTTGCCTCGCCTTTCTTGGTCTGGGTGAGCACAATTGCCATGAGGGTAACCACCAGTCTGTTGCCTGAGAATTTGGGGTAATGGTGGGATTAGGCAGCCTCAGAGACATCCATGCATGCTGCCCCTGCTGTTTCCTGTCCATTTCCGTGGTGTTTCCATCATTTTCTGATGTTTTCAGGTTTTCACCCAGCCTTCCCTAGGCAGAGCCTTGGTCCCCCGCAAAAATGCTCGAGTCTCCCATTGACTTCAATGGGGTTCGTTATTCGAAACGAGCACCCGAGCATCGGGAAAAGTTCGACTCGAATAACGAGCACCCGAGCATTTTAGTGCTCGCTCATCTCTATTATTGATCCCTGGTGTAGTGACATGGACACAGGAGTTATAGAGGAAGTATCTCCTGCAGACAGAGCAGTGTGGGGGGCATGTCCAGCCTGTGACTCATCTCTGTGCAGTGCAGCCAGGCTTGTGTATCAATAAAGTTATGTATTCAACAAAACAGGAAGGGAAGAAAGTAAACAGATCTGCCAGGATAATGTGATGTCTTTCAGGGGAGAAGTTAAGCTCAGACATGAAAAACAGGTATTGGGGGCATATGTATGGATGGTGAGGGGTGTTAGGAGCACAGAAAAACAACCTCTTTAAGTTGCTGCTGATGGAGATAGTACTCGTACTGGTCCACCTTCTGTTCTACGTATGTGTGCAGAGCTGGTACTGCTTTTCTTTTTTCTTTTTTTTTTACAAATAAATGATGGCTTGGTACTCTCCGTCTCGGCTCGGCAGAAGCCATCAGTTTTCTGAAAGGTGCAGAGTCCACAACTTGGAAAGGGAGGGACTACAGCATCAGCAACTTGTCCAGTAGCACATTCAGCTTCTGCTCCGTTCGATGGTCGCACGCATACTGTTGTCTCTTGGCAATCACTTCGCTGATTGATTGCTGATGAAGTGACTGACAAGGAGTAGGAGGAAGAGCAGGAGCATCAGGACCAGTAAACGATGGAAAGGAAAGACAGCTCCCTTTGGCTGAGATGATGGAGCCTTGACTGCATGATATTGGGTCTGTGCCACTGGGTGATGCAGTGGTTGATGCAGCAGGCTGGACCACCACATTGGAGCCACGGTTCTCCCAGGCCAATTTATGGTGACGCTGCATGTATTGATGCAGGGTTCTGGTGCCAACACCCTGGCCACGTTTCACCTTCTGTCCACAAATTTGGCAAATGGCCATGCTCACTTCACCTGGCGGCTTAGCAAAAACTTGCCACACCGCCACATATGGCATTCCTCCCCCCAACACTCTACACTGACTGTCCGCTTCTGCTGCCTCTGTCAACCTCTCCACTGCTACTCTCCGGGCAGGTAGGCTCCTGTGAAGCGGGTGGTCTACCCTGGGAACGTTTGGCTCCCGACCTCCCGACTGCTTCCACCCTGCTGACTTCAAGCCACACTACCACCTTGCTGTCTCAGCAGCTGCCTCACGTGCAAGCTGCCACACCTGCTTCCATGCCACTTTCATCATCACTCCTTGCTGGAGAAAGAGATGTCTCCTCCGGATCTTGGCTAAACAGTAGCTGCTGACTGTCCTCTAGTAGCTGGTCCTCGCTGAAAAGTGGAGCCGAGCCTATGCATATAATACTTCTCGCGCTGAGGGAACTGAAAATGACAGAGGCAGGTTGAGGACAGAAGGGGGCACAGGGCCTGCTCCCAGGTCATGCCAACTAAGCACCGTGCCAGAGGAACCCACCAACTCTTGGCAGGGCGTGTCTGATGTCACTGGCGAAGAAGTCGAAGACCGAGTCAACCATTTAAGTGCCGCTGGGTTGCTGGTCCAGAAAAGACCACTAGATGACACTGGGAGTTCAGACCTCTTGCTGCGACTCTTGCTGCCACCTTCCCTTCTTCTGTTGCTACTTATGCCTGTGACAGAAACATTTTGGTCACTGCCTGTTCGCTTTGAAGGGCCGGTCACTTCTCTGTCTGACATACTGTATAATAATAGAATTAAATTAAAATAATACACCCCAAAAAAGGCTGTAGTACAATGTAACTTAATCATAGAACGGCAATTAAGATATATTCCTTTTCCTATTAAAGGGGCTTTCTGGTAAAGTAACTTAATTTTTGAAAAACTGCATTAAGGCTGCAAGCTGTGAGCCAACCAGGACCCATACCTATACATATAACCAGAGTTTCAATGTATGAGTGAGCCTGCAACACATTGAGAGTATCATGGCACCTGATTTTTCCTCACAAAACTTCAAAAACTACAATCCCCACAATCCCTAGCTTTTCTTCTGATGATGATTACTGATTGGCTGCCTGATATCACAGTCCAGTCATGAGTCCCCTCTACTCAGTAATCACCAGAAAACTAACAGGCCCTTTGTTTCAAAAGACATTTAGCTAGAGAACTGATAGCAACGCACTGAGCATGCTTGACCTAACAAAGTCTCAGAACTACAGGTCAATGCTATAATAATTTATGAGGAAATACAGTGGGAAGCAGAGGAAGAAAGCTACTATAACTCCTGAACGGCAAACATGTGAAATTTGCATTATGTTAGGTAATTATTGATGATGAATTATTGTAAAACATAAGTTTTAATTATGGTAACCGAAATACCCTTTTAATACACCCCCCCCCCAAAAAAAAATAATTTACCGCAAAACGGTTAATACAACGTATGTATATTTCCTATTAATACCCCCCGTAAATGGCTGTATAAAAATGTAACTTCGCCGCAGAACGGCAATTAAGACATATGGTTTTTCCTATTAATACATCCTCCCCACAAAAAAAGTATAACAATCAAAAATCACCACAGAACGGCTAATAGGACGTACATATAGTTCCTATTTATACACCCTGTTAATGGCTGTATCACACAGCACTTGCACTCCAATAACAAGCAAGGTTTGCTAGAATTACTGAGCTATCATATAATGCAATTTTGATCCCCTGTTAGTGCAGCAAGGTGTAAAAGAATCGCTCCTATTACCCAGGCTTTACACTCCCCTTTTGCACCCTGTTCTCCTTTAGTGTGGATGATGCCTCCCTATCCTTTCCCTACAATATGAATGATCTTTCCCTGAACTTCTAATTTTTTTTTTTTTTCAGCACAATGAAGTCTTTCCTAGAACTGTCCCTAGCACCTGTCTCGTCTCTCCCTGCACTAAGTACACTGGAGAATGGCAGAATCCAAGATGGCTGAGACTATCTATAGGGCTGTGACATCACAGGGGCTGGCTGGCTGCTGATTGGCTGCATGCATGGAATTGTGGGTAATCCCTCCTTCTCAGAGTTATTTTCTCCATGTCCTAACATGTGCAGCAGCCATTTTAAAAATGTGATTCGTTACCACGAAGCGTGAGGAAATACGGCTTTGGTGCAAATAAAATTTTTGCTGAAATTCGGATTTAATTCCACTTCGTCAACTTTGATTCACTCATCTCTATCTGTTTTATATGCTGTGTCTTCACACAACAGACAGTTATCTTAGATGCCCTGTATTGTGTTGTGCTGGATGAAAAATAAAGCTTTATTTGGACTTTTAACCCCCAAAGTCTGTCATGGCTGACCCCACTGCAAGTACACAAATAAATGTAATCATTAAAATTGGAGTGGTATTGGCTCTGCCAAATCCTACTTTCTAAGAATTGCTTGAAACAAGCCAGGTATACCTTGTCAGAGGCTTTCTCTGCATCTAAAGGCAGGAATGCACTGGGTTCCACACCTCCCCACCGTATCCACAATCATTCTCTGCGTGCCATCACTTGTTTGCTTCTCTGGAATAAAGCAAAATCGTTCTTCTGAAGCAAGATATCTGATCTCAGAGTTTAACCATTTAGCCAGTATACAGATAAACATTTTATATCTCCCTTCAGAAGAGAAACTGGCCTCTAATTTCCCAGGGAATGTGTTTCTTACCTTCTTTTGGAAAAGTAATAATTAACGCGAATAATGTTTGTTTTGGAAATCGTACCTTCACATGTATGATTAAAAATCTAACCAGAAATGGAGCTAATATACTCTCTCTCTAGATATTTAATCTCTGTAATCTATTATTATGTATAGGGATGAGCTAATCGAGCTTCAGATCCTAGATCCGAAGTACTTTCGCTCAAAACTTTAGTTTACTGCTGTACGGAGATTTGACTCTGTTCAGCATTAAAATGTACGGCCTCCAACGAGGAGAAGTTAGTTCTTTACGAAGTCTAGTGGGATTTAATATTTAACTAGAAAACCATTATAAAATCCAAAGTCAGCTTTGGTTCTAAGGTACCAGTCGGAACCGAAGCCGACTTCGGATCCAAGTTTTAAAATGATTTTTCAGTTTAAAAATCAAATACTGAAGTTATTCACTGAAGTCTCACAAGACTTTGGGAATAACTGACTTTGTCTCATCGGAGGCCATGCATTTTAATGATGTACAGAGATGGATCTTCGTATAGCATTAAACCGAAGTTTTAAGCGACGCGACTTCGGAACTAGGATTCAAAGCTTGCTTTGCTCATCCTTAATTAGTATCTATCTATCTATCTATCTATCTATCTATCTATCTATCTATCTGTCTGTCTGTCTATCTATCTAGAACTAAAAGTAGTAGCAGCACAACCTGTATGCACTAAGATACAAGTAAAGGGTGAATATGTGAAAAAACTTTGTCTAGTTCTATGTATATAAGGGAATGAGGCTTCCTTTGCAGGAACCTAGCACTCCTGCCTACCTGCTTGGCGCTTTTAATCATGAATATCACAATAGCTGGATGCTCCTTTGATTCAGTGTCTTGCAGGCTTTTGTACAATGCAAGCCTGTGTTAGAGTAGGTCCCGTCTGTTAGAAGTCACCTTGTCATTTGGTAGATGGGCCAACATATTTTTGATCAACAATATGCTCTTAGGCTACTTTCACATTGGCGGCATGGGTGTCCGGCAGGGTGTTTTGGCAGGTGAACAGCCTGCTGGATCAGTGCAGCCAATAGTGCACATGTGCAGCCGGAACTATGCTCCGTCCCCATTCACTATAACGGGGTCAGGCCAGATTTCTGGCTGCAGCACGGCAAACATGGCGAGAGGCGGCCAGACCAAAAGTACAACATGTTGTAATTTTAGTCTGGCCGACTCTAGGCATGTTTGCCGTGCTGCAGCCGGAACTCCGGCCCACCCCCATTATAGTCAATAGTGAAATATATGAGAGTGAAACAAATCATTTCTGACATTGAGACATCCAACCATAGACTCAGGTGAAAAATTCCATAAATGAGGATTTCCTAGGAACACCATCTAAAACCATCAAATGCCAGGAAACTCTCTTGAGTCTATTGATTCCTGCCCCAATGAAATTCCCCAAAAAATAAGGACCACATTCCATGCGTGACAAGCTATTCAAATGAAAATCGCCAAAAATTATATACAAACATTGACATATTTTACAGAGAAATTTTCCCAAAGTTTTTTTTCAGAGAAAACCCTTATGTTATACAAAAGACGCAGAAATATCAGGGACATACTGGTTAAGTCCGACTTGGGCTCAAGAAAGACTTCCATCCAGACAACCATCACAGGCAGTCCTAACATGAGTACATACCCCAGTCAGGGCTGTGCCCATGACTAAAGGTGTGACATTCACACATCCATCAACGGGTAAAACATTTACTATTAGGGGTTATTTTTACTGCCACAAGAACTTTGTAGTGTACCTCATCAAGTGCCGGGGTGGTTTGGGTTATGTAGGAAAAACTACTAGTGTTGATCGAGCACCTCTGTGCTCGTATGCTCGGGTGCTCTGGCCGAGCACCCGAGCATAATGTTAGTCAATGGCACTAAACCAGGCACCCCCGTGCTCGGAAGAGGGGAGGGTGTCTGGTTAATAGAAAAAGGTCAGAATCACAACTTCTCCTCTTTTACTCCTTTCACTCGAAAAAGTATGCTAATTAACTGAATTTGTACGCATTAGCATACAATGCGTAGCATTGGCATACAAATTAGTACGCATTAGCGTAGAAGTTAACATTACAGTGAATGCCAGTGAAGAGACTTGAGCATTGTGCTTGAGTACACTCGGTGTTTGGCTAAACACCGAGTGGACCCGAGCGTAGGCATGCTCGGCCGAACAGTGAGTTCGGCCGAGCATGCTCGCTCAATCGGCCAACACAAATCTGATATTCGCAATGGGTCCACAGAGGACCCACTGAGGGGTGTATAAGGTCAATAGTCCGCTATACATCATCCTGAAGGCCTTATTAAAAATCTTTCTCTAACCCATAACTTTGTGCTTGGTACATCAACTCTCACGTGAAGTGTCCTGGAACTATTATACACTAATTATATACTTCATCCTGTGATTTACCATAAATGTCTCAGTTGTGATTTAATTTTAAAAAGAGTGTTCCCTTCCTCCACAAAATGTTATTTCCAGCACATTCAGGTTATTATATTGCCAGTTAGCCCCACATACAAGATGGCATCCCCTTCTGTAGAGGTGTATACACGTTATACACGCCCACATCCAAGATGTCTGACTTCCCCTTCTGTAGAGGAGCGCACACACTGAGTGGTATCATTTTCCCTCATCCAAGATGACTGCTTCTGTGTGTTATAGATACAACCACAGCTTAGAATGTTGAGTTGCTCAAGAGGTGTTTTTTTATTTTAACATGCGGCTTGAATAATAGTGACGAGTCAGCACGCAGGCCTTTTTTAAACACTATGCCGCAGGTATGGAGAAGAAGAGGAAAAAGATGAAGTGCTTGTGGTTTCACAGTGGTATCACATTGCTCTCTTACTGCGACTGACTTACCCACCACTTCATCTTTTTCCTCTTCTTCTTCATACCTGCGGTATAGTGTTTGCAAAAAAAGGCCTCCGTGCCGAAACGTCACTATTAATCAAGCCGCATGTTGAAATAAAAAAACACCTTTTGAGCAACTCGACATTCTAAGCTGCGGTTGTATCTACTATAGAAAATGGTTGGAACCCTACCTGCAGCTCCACATAGTGTGTGACAAAGATTTATTACAATTGCTTCTATGTGTATACACCAGGTGTGCATGCCCCAACCCCCATACAACATAGTCTCACTGACGTGACTCCTCCTATGGCTGCAAATACAAGCACATTGATGCCTGTTTCCTAATACATATGCACGCCCCCAGTATAGACCAAGCGTCTCCTCGCATGGTAATTGGTGAGCGCTCTGAATTTCATGCCTTAAAGGGGTTGTGTCATTCCAGCAAATAGCATGTTTTATGTAGAAGAAGTTGCTACAAGGCAATTACTGATGTATTGTTATTTTCCATATTGCTTCCTCTGCTGGATGGATTCATTTTTCCATCACATTATACACTGGTTTTGCCATGGTTACGACATGCAATCCATCAGTAATGGTCGCACTTGCACATTATAAAAACAAAACAAAAACACCAGCCTATGTGCTCTCCCATGGTCACTTATTTACAATTAGCCCTAAGGCTACTAATGCCCATACTTGACATGTGCTCAAACAAATCCCCTAAAACATAACTTTTATTTTCCCTCTATTAATATATTGGACCCATGGTCCTGGCTACTAAAGAGACCTGCACTTTTTCCTATAGTGTGCAAGCGCGGCCACCGCTAATGTTTTGCAGGGTGGTTGTAACCATGGAAACAAGCAGTGTATAATGTGATGGAAAAATGAATCCATCCAGCAAAGGAGGCAATATGGGGAATAACAATACATTAGTGAGTGCCTTGTATTAAAGGGGTTATCCAAGACTGTCCCCCATATGCTGATCCCCTCACACTGAATATACTTACCTGGCTTCCCACTCCCCATGCCGCTCCTGGTCCACGCACCGCTGTTTCTCCCTGTACGCTAGGGAGGGTAACGCTAGTGAGGCTCATCACCGTCTCCAACTGTCATTGGCTGCTCCCCACACCCCGTTTTTTTTTTTTTAAATCCCCGCATGGGGGGGGGGGAGCAGCCGCTGCAGTGCAGGGACCAGGCGCAGTGCAGGAAGTGAGTATATTCAGTGTGAGGGGCTCAGCATACGGGGGACATATTTTAGTCTTGGATAACAATTTTAAATTTCTTTACATGATAAATGTCACTTAGAAAGGGGTATCTAATAAATGTGAATGGTGGACAACAAAACTGTGTGAGCTTCTCGTGCTTTCCGGTAGATCAAACAATCCTCCCTTCTGGTTTTCTGTCTCACCTGTCCAGAACCTGTTCACCATGTGTAAGTGCTCTCGTGTAACCATTTCTCCCAATGCCTCCTAACATCTAGGTTAGAACAGCCTAGGTGGCAGCCAACTCTTCGAAGCGACCATTGTTCTTTTCTCAGTCCAATGATACACCTTCTCTAAAAGATTGTCAACTGGGCCAAATGTATTTCAGTGTGTAATTGAGGCATGTCAAGTAGTCAACAATCTTTCTACAAGAGTTGTGCTACTCAAAAGTAGCCTCAGAAAGTCTCTTTATACAGCAGCGGGCTAAGCACTTTTATTTCCTCTCATGTCTAATACGACTTTACCAGGAACCATTGTCCCTATAGTTATGTACATGTTCCCGGCAGTAATGAAGCCACACAAAGTGTTCCAGTATTCATAAATCCCTTAATAGTTCATAATATCCTGAGGAGTTCTAATACCCCCTAGAATTTCCCCACTAGCCATGCCACTATACAGGCCAGGTGGTTATAATTCACCCATTAATGCCCCAGTAGTTGTAATGCCCTCTATAGTGTCCCCAGTAGTTTTCATGCCTCTTATAGTGCCCAAAGGAGTTATCATCCCCCTATAGTGGCCCAGTAGTTATAATGCCCCCAGTAGTGACCAGGTAGTTATAATGCCCCTATGTTGGCACCAGGTAGTTATAATTCCCCCTATAGTGCCCCAGCAGTTATTACAGTATGCCCTTTATAGTATCCTAAGTAGTTATAATGCACCCTACATTGATAGTCTTCAAAGTCCCAGCATGGTGTATTCAAATGAGCTCCAAAGTACCCCTAGGGCTTTCACCATCCCAACAAGTGTTCTGGCTTTTATTGCTACCCTGCCCAGCACCTCCCATTTGATGTTGATTGAGAGCTTCTACATTGTGCTTTTCACTGAAATCTACCATCGCATGCACAGTGTATCACTGTACCTACAAAATATTGAGCACTAAATTCTAGAGACTTATAATGTGTGACATAGCACAATGTTAAAGAGGACCTTTCACCACTCCTGACATGCCTGTCTTAATAGCTTTTTGCATATCCATGTAATAACAATTCTGGAACATCTATTCTTATGTCTGTATGTTGTGCCATTCCTTTATTATTTGCACTAGAAGTTATAAATGAATTGCTATTTACCTTCAGTAAGGGAACAGAGGGGAGGTGACCAGTTGGGGGTGTGTACCTGCACAGTCTGAACATGACAGCACTGATTGGCTAGAGTCAGTCTGTGCAGGTACACCCCCAACTGGTCACCTCCCCTCTGTACCTTTACTGAAGACAAATAGCAATTCACATATAACTTCTAGTAGAAATAATAAAGGAATGGCACAACATACAGACATAAAAATAGATGTTCCAGAATTGTTAGTACGTAGGGAATGCATGAAGCTATTAAAACAGGCCTGTCAGGAGTGGTAAGAGGTCCTCTTTAAGGAGTTGAGGGCTTACTAATGAGAACCAGAACAATTGCTTAGCTTGCTGGACAAACCTCTTTGGCTTAAGACTACAGCTAGTGCAGGGAGACCATGCATGGTCCTGGTTCCCTCTTGACGTCATATCATTATAACTAGAGATGAGCAAAGTTTTGAAAAATTTGATTTGGGTGCTTTGCTGAATTTTACAAAAAAAAAAATCTGCTTCATGATTAATTTGTTCTTCACGAAGCACATTTCTTTGTCAGTAGTGGGTTCAATGACAGGGAACAGCGATTGCTCCGCCCCATCATTGATCCCCTCAGATGCTGAGTTCATACATGATTGCGGCATCTGATATAAATAAATGTGTGTAAAATTTAAAAAATATATATGTATAATTACCTGATCCGTTTGCTCGTGACGGGCCAGAAACTGTCATCTAGCGTGGCCAGAGATGACATTATCCCGTCGGCCAACGCGGTGATGTCATACGTCACTGCGCACTGGATTTTGTCTGAGATCTTCAAGCAAGATTAACGTGGACAAGCAAATTTATTGGGTATTATTTTTTTGGTTTTTTACACTATTTTAGTGTAACAATCTGCTACCGCAAAGCACAAAGAAATTCAGCTTTGTGGCAAATCAAATTTAGCCTGAAATTGGGATCAAAGTCCAATTTGTTGACTTTGATTTGCTCATCCCCAATTATGACATTAAAGGACAGCTTTTGAAAGATCAGACATATGCGATGTCCCCTACAGAATCTAAGCGAATTGAATCTAAAAATTTGGAATTGAAACAAAAAAAAATACATCTAATTCTAGCATTTTTGAACTTTTAAGTGATTTGATTCTGGAGAATCAAAAATGGAGGGGGTTGATTGAAAAAAAAAAGTCTCATAAAATTGATTCAGACAAGAATCAGATCACAAGGAATATTCGGAGAAATCAGACCCAAACTGAATTTTAAGAAAACTATTCATCTCTGTCACCTACAGATTTAGGTTTGATATCTTCTTTTTGCACAACTGATTTCAACTGTATTAACAGTTTATGTTTAAAGTGTGAAAGTGTTTTACTGCCCATGTTAGAAAAATCCACAGGAGGTCTGCTTCTTGGGCTTGTGCAGCATTAATATTTAATGTTCATGTCACGACAGGGGAACAAGGGATAGTGTGCCCTGTCTGAACCCCACCACTTTCCCTGCCTACTTACAGTAGATGCCCTAGGCGACAAAACCGTAACTTGGTGGCTGTCCCTATACTGTATAAGTGCACAGGGAAGGGGAACACGGGGAAAGACAGACACAGACAGAACAAACACAATAATAGAATAGTCAGCAAGCCAAAGTCGTACCAGGAAGTCACGTCAAAAACCAAGGGAGAGAGCAGGGCGAAGTCCAAAGTCTGTAGCCAAAAAGGGTCCAAATACACAAGTCAAATCTCAAGGGTGAAACGCACAGCACTGCTAATAGTAAGACTAATCACCTCAGGTTGCCAGTTTAAATATCCCTCCAGATGGGTCATGTGACGTGGTCAACGTCACATGACCTAATTAGCATAATGAGCGCTGGCCAAATGTGACCAGCGCTCAAAATGAATCTAAATTGGTCATGTGGCGTGGCCAGCGCCACATGACCTAATGCATGATGTAAAAAATAATAAATATAGCAAATTGAGCGCTTGCAATGCGGCCAGCGCTCAAACCCCGCCTTGCTCGAGTCTAGGGGGCAGGGAGGACGCCGGACGCTCGAGAACAGAGCGCGCCGGATCCTCCCTGCTGACGTTGCCATGGAGACGAGGACGCTAGTTGCGCCCTCGCTCCGATACAACAGGGGATACCCAGCGGCACAGCGCAGGGGAACCGCGCCACCGGCTCCCCATGACAATTCAAATACAGAACTTTTAAGCTCTTTTTACAAAACTAAGGTGTTTAACAAAAATATATTGGTACAATAATATGAGAGGAGGTTTCCTTTCTTGGTGGGGAAGTTTTCATTTTTTTTAATGATTTTGAAATTTAGCTCCTCCCCTGTCATACCCTAAAAATAATAAATTAAGAACTTCGACCAAGGTTCTCATCTCACATTCCATCTTGTTTTCAAGAGCAGAACCATGAGCTCCCTGATTGGAATTCTCTGCCTCCTCTCAGCTCTTGTAGCAACAAGTAAGTTTTCAGAAAGGTTGTAAGACCTGAATTATTTATCTTTTGTTTTATATTTACTTTATATTTTATGGATTTATTGATAATATTAACGATTATACACAGAATTACTAATAATATGAACTACTAAAACAAATAATGAATGTAATAGTAATATAACATTTATAATCTTTTCTTAATGTTAACCCTCCCAATGCCTTGAAAACTTTTACCTTGGCTCCTATTCCTAATGTGAGATAAGCTTTTAAACATTATTCTCAGATGCCGCTGATCTCAGTAATTTGCATCAGATATAAAATTCAAGGCACATAGCAGTGTAATAAGTAATGAATTTCCTGATTCTCTACCATCTTTTTAGGTTATGCTCTGTCGTGTACACAGTGTAAATCAAAAGAAGCAACATGCTCAGGTCCCAGCATTACCTGTCTTTCAGGTGATCAGTGTGGAACTGCGTACACAGAAACCAGCGCTGGTGAGTTTTCTGATTAAGTTCATTTTTTTCTAAAAGGAGGGGATTTGACTCTTATGTAACTCAAGATTAATTGTTGCATACAGTTCTGTAACTTTCCAATATACCTTATTTTCCAGTTACTAACCATTTTAATACCCCTGTTTGCTGTACATTGGGTAGATTCCTGGTTACATTCAGAGGCTGAAAACCTAAGAAGCATCACGGAACTACAAGTGTCTCCGGTCTAGACAATCCTTTGTGACTTAAATAGTCTGGAGTCAAGATTGATACATTTTACCTGCAGTGATACATTGTAATAAAAACTTAAACTAAATGAAAAGAAAAGGAAATCAGGATTGTCTACACTGATGAGCCATAACAATGCCAGCACCTAAGTGAGCAGGACTAGATCCGTACGGGTTTTTAGTCTTTGGATGTTAGAAAAGTCTAGAAAAGTGCTGCAGGCAGATGCGGGAACTCATCTTCTCTTATACTTATAATAACCTTTAGTATGCTGGAGAATTTTGCATATTTACATTTTCATACTATAAATTAAACCGGATTAAAAAAAAAAAAGTTTTCAGAGAATCACAAATGCTAATTTCCTCCTAATCCATTTCCTTCTATTTTGGCTTCAAATCAATTCAGATCGAATCCAATTAGGGAGGAGCAATGTGTAGACTACAAACTCCTCTCCCTCTCAGGTCTCCTGTATGTGTAAGAGTTAAATGAGCACTAATGAAGCATTTGTGATAGTGTTGAGCGAGCATGCTCGGCCGAACTCGCTGTTCGGTCAAGCATGCCGGTGCTTGGGTACACTCGGTGCTCGGTCAAGCACCGTATGTACTCGAGCGCCATGCTTGAGTCTATATAGCACCCAGTTACATGTGAACCGGCCAGTCTTGGACAGAGCAAGCTGCTGCAAGGAGGGACAAATAGTGTAGGGATAGAATTGGCTAGGCAGGGATAGTAATTCTTTTGAAAAGACCCAAAAGCCCTTTTAAGGGCTATTATATCTTGCTGCAATATATAAAATTTTTATTTTTTTTTGGGGGGGGGGTAAAAATAGCGCTTGGTGACCTGCCGTTAACGCCATCAGCGCAGCTGCTGCATGCTGTCTGATACTCTCTGTATACTATATAGCTGACATCCTTTGCTATTATATCTGCTGTTAAGTCTGCAGTACCTCTTTTGCGTCTTGCTGTATAACTTTTGCGCAAGGAGGGACTTCTGTAGGGATAGGATTTGGCTAGGCAGGGCTAGTTCTGTTCAAAAGACACCAAAGTCCATTGTTCTATTTTATTTTATTTTTGTGTTAATTTGGGGGCAGATTTGGGGAAAAAAGAAAGCACGTGTGCCTGACACTAGTAGTACGTGCACAGCCTGTGCATTATAGCCTCTCAGTTGTCTATATAGCTGACATTAGTTGTCACTTTTTTTACCATTAATTTAGGCCGCAGTTCCTCATTTGCACCTGCAGTATAACTTGCGCAAGGAGGGACTTATACTGTACGGATAGAATATAGCTAGGCAGGGCTAGTTGTTGTGTTCAAAAGACAGCAAAGTCCATTGTTATATCTGTATTTTATTTTTTTGTTAATGTGGGGCAAATTTGGGGAAAAAAGAACGCAAGTGTGCCTGACACTACCAGTACGTGCACAGCTTGTGCATTATAGCCTCTCAGTAGTCTATATAGCTGACATCAGTTGTCATTGTTTCTGCTGCTAATCAAGGCGACAGTACCTGCGCTCTGTCTACAGTTTAACGTTAGCGCGTCCTACGCAATTGACATTTTGTGAAATTTTTTCTGATCAGACACTTAATGAAAATATGCACTACTGTAATTGTGACAAAGCTGTACATATACTATTAAATATGCGCAAGGCGAGCATTAAGGGACAGGGAAGTGGGCGTGCTGCTGATGCTGCAGGCAGTGATACTGCGCCTGCTGGCAGAGCACAAGAAACTAAGTCATCCAAAATTTCTAGCTACTTCTCCCAGTTTGCAGGGCGGTGCAAGACACAACTCTTGCAGCCACACCAGTGCAAGCAGGTAGTTGGTTGGATTTCAGCTGATAATGCTTCCAGTCGGTTTAGAACCACTCCCTCTTCCACAAAGTCCAGTCTCAGTAGCCAAGAGTATGGGCAACCACATCCTCACCCTGATCCTCCTTCCTCCCACCATGCCGAATCTGGGCAAAGAAATAATCCCACATTCAGTTATTCCGACAAGCTTTTTCATCACCGTTCATTGATTTGGGCCTGTCGCCAAGCCCGCTTGAAGTGGCACATGACGAGATATTGTGCCCTGATTCTTAAACTCTTGATCATCCACAGTCTGAAGAAGATGACGGTGGGGAACGACAAGTATTTTCTCCCGAGGTGGATGATGATGATGAGACACGGTTGCCAATAAGTCAAAGGCAATTGGCATCTCAAGAGGTTGATGATGGGGATGAGACGCAGTTAAGTCAGGTTCTTGTTCGTTCACCATGTCAGGAGGAGGACCAGAGTGAGGATGTGGAAGAGGAGGTGGTGGACGATGAAATCGCTGACCCAACCTGGCAAGGTGGAAAGCTGAGCGAGGACAGCAGTACAGAGGGGGAGGTATCCGCAGCACCGCAACAGGCTGCAAGAGGCAGTGGGTTGGCAAAAGAAAGAAGGCAGACCACGCTAACCAGGCCCGCAACTGTTCTTTGGAGCACCCCCTTGAGGCAATCTTCCTTGCCAAGGGGTAGGTGTTCCGCAGTCTGGCAGTTTTTTGAGGAGAGTGCTGACGATAAGCGGTTAGTAATTTGCAACCTGTGCCATACCTAGATGAGCAGGAGCGTAAACACCAGCAACCTGACCACCACCAGCATGATCCAGCACATGAAAGCAAAGCACCCTAATAGGTGGGCCGAACGCCAGGGTCCATCACCTGTGTCTGTAGGTCACACCACTGCCTCTTCTTCCCCTCTGTTACGTGCTGCCCAAGACACAGACCCAGATGCCTCCCGCCCTGCACCTGGACCATCACAGGCACCATCTGCGAACACGTCCACCAGTGTCCCAGCACAGCGTTCAAATGTCCTTACTCCAGGCATTTGAACACAAGTGCAAATACCCTGCTAACCACCCACAGGTCATAGCACTAAACGCGCAACTTTAAAAATTGATGGCCCTGGAAGTGTTGCCGTTTAGACTGGTGGACACCGAGGCCTTTCGCAGCCTGATGGTGTCGGCTACCACTATTTTTCTTGGTGTGCCGTCCCCTCCTTACACCAGCATGTGTCCAGAAACATAAACCGTGCCCTGACCAACGCAGTTACGGGAAAGGTCCACTTAACAACTGACACAATTGCTTGTGGCCAGGGACACTACATTTCCCTGACAGCACACTGTGTGAACGTTGTGGAGGCTGGGAGTGAGTTGTCCCCTGGGATGGCACAGGTGCTACCCACTCCCAGGATTGCGGCCCTAGTTCCATCCGTATTTCCGCCACCACCTACACTAGCGGCTGCAACCCCTTCTCCTCCTCCTCCTCCTCCTCCTCCTTCACTTCAACTGCAGAATTTGAATCTTGCAGCACCAGTCGGACTTCAGTCAGTAGCTGGAAACAGTGTATCACAGCAGTCGGGAAGCAGCAACAGGCCGTACTGAAGCTTATCTGCTTTGGTGACAAACAGCACATCGCCACTGAGCTGTGGCAGGACATAAGGGACCAGGCTGAGCTGTGGCTCTCCTTACTCAACCTACAGCCAGGCATGGTTGTGTCTGATAATGGCCGCAACTTGGTGGCGGCTTTGGAGCTTGGCAACCTCCCACACAAACCATGCCTGGCCCATGTCTTTAACTTAGTGATGTAGCGGTTTCTGAAAACCTACCCCAATTTGCCTCAGCTACTGGTGAAGGTGCGTCACCTGTGTGCCCATTTTCGCAAGTCACCGACAACGTCATCCGGCCTGGCAATGCTGCAGCAGCGCTTGCAGTTGCCGGATCACTGACTGCTGTGCGACCTGAGCAAGCGATGAATTCCACCTTCCACATGTTGGGCAGGCTTTGTGAGCAGCAGAGGGCAGTAGTAGAATACCAGATGCAACACGGTCGGCGCCTTTCTAGTCAGCTTCCGCTCTTCACAAGCGACGAGTGGGCATTGATGTCTGACCTCTGTGAGGTGTTACACAAGTTTGATGAATCTACACAGATGGTGAGCGGCGATAATGCAATTATCAGTGTAACCATCCCACTTCTGTGTCTACTAAAAAGCTCGCTGCTCACAATAAAGGCCAATGCTCTGCTTGTGGAAGCGGTGGAAATGGGGGAAGAACCTACACAGGGTGATAGCCAGACCACCCTCGGTTCATCTTCTGTGTGCGAATTGAAGAAGGAGGAGGAGGACGAGGAGGAGCAGGAGACGGTTGCCACCGCTAAACAGGGTATTACCCAGAGCGGATTTGCACCATCTCTTCAGCGTGGATGGGCCGAAGAGGAGGAAGAGAACGAGGAGATTGAGGGTCATTCACCTGGTGAGGAAAACGAAGCCTTGTCTGTTGGGACTCTGGCACACATGGCTGACTTCATGCTAGGCTGCCTCTACCGTGACCCTCGCGTTATACGCATTTTAGCCAACACAGATTACTGTCTGTTCACTCTTCTCGACCCCCGCTACAAAGAGAACTTCTCATCTCTAATTCCGGTGGTAGAGAGGACAACTAAAATGGTGCAATACCAGAACGCCCTTGTAGAAAAACTGCTCCATCTGACAACACTGGCGGCAGAGTCCGTAGTTTCTTGGCCACCCGAAGAGGGCAGACGAGGGGAACACACAGCAGTTCCAGCAAAGGCAGGGCAACAATGTCCAAGGCCTGGGACAGTTTTATGACACCCTGCCAGCACATTCACCCTGAAGAGCGGCCTAGTGTCACAAGGAGGGAAAAGTTTTGGAAGATGGTAAAGGAGTACCTAGCTGACCGTGTCAACATCCATAGCGATCCCTCTGTACCTTATAATTATTGGGTGTCAAAGCTGGACTGAATGAACTGGTGCTCTACGCCTTGGAGGTGCTGGCCTGCCCTGCTGCCAGGGTTTTGTCTGAGTGGGTAT
Source organism: Rhinella marina (assembly GCA_900303285.1). Classification (NCBI taxonomy): domain Eukaryota; kingdom Metazoa; phylum Chordata; class Amphibia; order Anura; family Bufonidae; genus Rhinella; species Rhinella marina. The sequence continues at coordinate 16,318 of ONZH01005382.1, read as the reverse complement.
TTAGTTTCACTGGGGGCATAATTACTGATAAGCACATCCGCCTGTCAACTGACAATGCTGACAGGTTGACGCTTATCAAGATGAAGAAGGCCTGGATTGCCCCTGACTTCGCTACCCCACCACAGGAAAGCGGCTAAATGTGAAGGAAATTTAAATGTGGCTTTTAGGGTGTATTGGATACACTGTATTCTCATGTACCCCTTCCTATTCTTGTCCTCTTCCTCCTCCATCATATGAAACTGTTTATTCGGCTGCGTTCGCCAGCAGGCCATGAACCATAATGTTTTCAAGGGTCTGCTCACCAGTAGGCCCTCAACCATAATGTTTTCAAGGGTCTGCTCACCAGCAGGCCATCAATGATAATTTTTCACGGGTGTGTCTGATGCCCTCCTTTATGTGTAATAATTTTGGAGTGCCTGTTCCGTTTAATTTTTGGCAGCCCTGTCACTTTGTGCATAGGCTTTATGAGTGTATAAGTCCTATGACAAGAACAATTCTACCAAAATGTGAATGAGGCCCTCCTTTATACCTGTTGTATCGGAGTGCCTTTTCCGTGTAATTTTTGGCAGCACTTGCACTTTACGTACAACTAAATATATGTTTCCTAACAATATTTCTCTAAGATTGATGTTAACTTTGGTTTTGGGGGGTATTCTTGTCATTCCGTAAAAGTGGCGTAATTATCGTTCCCAGCAGCGACTTCGGTGTCCAAGATGCATCCAGACATCCTCCCCATGCTGTTCCCAAACACTTTCTGTGGTGTTTCCACCATTTTCTCAACTTTCCCTATGAACCAGACACCCTCCCCTCTTCAGAGCAGGGGATGCCTGGTTTAGTGCTCGGGTCGTCCCATAGACTCCCATTATACTCAGGTGCTCGGCCGAGCACTCGAGCACCACCTAGTGCTCAGCCAGAGCATCTGAACACCGGGGTGCTCGATCATCACTAGTTTGTGACAAATTATGAAGGAATGTGACCTGTTATAAGAACAGACATCGGTGAATTCGCCCATCTGTAGGTGCGGATCATAGTGAACATGGGAGGAAATATCGATTATACATACTGTTTATTTATACATCGATGGAAGACAATAGTACCAACGGGACCTAGAACCAAAGGACTATGCTTCATAGAAAAAGAAAAAAAAAGTGGCAAAAATCAAAAAAGTCTGTTTTCTGCCTAAACAGAAGTGTTTGGAGGCCTCAGTATCAGAAGCATAGAGGAAACAACAGACACAAACTATAAAACAAGCATGTTTTGATGATGAGTTTAGTTCACAGACGCTTAATGTGTGATGGTTGCAAGTTTCTCCAACGTTTGATACAACACACTTAATGGGTTGGCTGCTCTTCATGAATGACCACTGGGCCATCCCCGTTGCTCTTCCAGGCCCAAGTGCTCTTCCCAGACCTCCGCATGTTGTGAGAGATTTAAACAGCAAAGAGTCATACAATAACATAAAAGGTACGGTACTTTAACTTAATTATAAAACATCACTGCCAGAGGGTTAGAAAGTGTCACCTTCTGTACACCTTGAGGTGAGCCTGAGTTTCAGTTCTTTTTGGCAGTTTGCCAGAACTGGAAGCTGTACAGTAGATGGAGCAGGAAGCAGAAGGCTCTGTCCATTGTGTAACGAGTGTGCCAGGGTCCTGTAACAGCTCCCAATTCCAGAAAATGTCTGTAAGAAAAAAAAATACATTACAAAACTTAGAGACTGTGCCACTTTGTAGCATGCAGAACCCTCACCTCTTATCACTATGCCACCAACCCTTACCCCAAGGCCTATATTTACCTGGAGGGCACGGCATTTTTTATTTTCATCCCCAACTTTCCAAGAGCTATAATTTTAGATGTTATTTGTCATCCTCACCGTATAAGGGCTTGTTTTTGAGGAATGGATTGCATTGTTAATAGCACCTTTTGGGGCATTTGTAGTACACATAGTTATATACTGTTTATTTTGTTTGGGGAGGGAATAGCAATTCCACCATTTTCCTTGTTCAATATCTTTTACATTTCTGTTGCATTTTCTGTTTGCCTTAAAAGGGTTGTCCGAGTTATTTTTTTTGTCCTTTGTATGTTTCTAACTAGTCAAATACAACAGCTTTTCCATACACTTTCTGCTTCTAAAGCTGCTGTTTACTCAGATTACACTCAGGGTCACATGACCTGTGATGTCAGCTTGCCTTTCTGCTAATCTTGTATTTGTGCACCAAGAGATAACAGCCCGTACACGAAACATCACTGTGCTGGCCACGCCCCCCTGGTCTGCCGCTCCTGCTATCTGCTCTCTCCCTGAATTCTTTCAGATAAAACATTAACCCCTTCAGCCAGAATACACTGAAGGCTTTACAACAGCAGCTGCAGATGTAAAGAGACACAGGATCTGCTCACCTCACCCTACAGACACATAGCTGATACTGGAGCTGATCTGGAGGAGATGCAAAGTATTGTATTGTACAAGAACAGGTAGGGGGAAGATCCTGTGTGTATCAGCAGTGTCACTGTACAGCTTGGACTTGTAGTCCTACACATACAACATGCTGCTGAGTATTCCAGCAGACATGTCACTCAGGGCAGCTCTTGTATTCACTCCCTTTGCGGGGGGGGGTAGAGATTGTTATTACTGCATGTAAACAAAGGCCAGAGGAGAACCAGGGAAATGTGGAAATAGAGATTTTTTTTTGCATAAAACTTGCTTAACTTAGTTATATATTGCTGCCCATCAGATTTACAGTACTATATATATATATATATATATTATAACTCGGACAACCCCTTTAAATAACTTATAACTGTTATTCTATGGGTCAGTGTAATTACTGAAATACCAAAATGATATTGTTTTTATGCTTATTTTAGAACCTATTTTCATAAACCTATTAGTTTATCAAGGTGGGGGTGGTCCTCTTTGCAGGATTGTCATATCTTGGTCAGACTGTAGTGGGAACTGTCCTGCACTGTAGAGACACTGTGTAATATCTAACTTCCCCTGCGGTGGTGCTGCAATAAAGTTGAACAACTTTTGTCAGATTTTTCAATCGTATTAGATACAGCTGATTGCTGAAGATCATAACAGGAAACACTTTGTGATCTAATTAGTGTCAGGGAACCTTAATACCAGAATATATAAATTTATCAAGAAAGGAATCATGTGCTGTGTTTATTTTTAGATGGAATGAAGTCTGTATCTGTGGAGAGATCATGCTCACCTTCATCTAAGTGTGGCTTCAAGGGCAGTATGAGCATACAACAAGAACGTATGAGGATGGGCATTTCATGCTGCAACACTGACAACTGCACTCCTAATCTTCCATCATGTAAGTCATCTATTTTCCAGTTTTCTGTGGCAATGCTGGGTTAAATTAATTAAAATAATTATCATAATATATGGGAGGGGGGAAAGGATTCATTATGATGAGCGCAACATGTGTCAGTGCTCAGGAGTAAGACGTGACATTTTTTTAACAGCGGACCTCTTCATAAAATTGGTACTTCTTCTGACCAGAATAGCAAATCTATACCAGTGCCGTCATAATTGTTAAAAAATTATATGAAATCTATATTTACTAAAAAAAAAACAATACACAATTGAAAGAAGTTGCTAACCTATTGTCTTGCCTTTTAAAACTATTTTTTCTATGCCGAAAGTTGTTCGGTTTCCTACCAATGTTTAGTCCACCCCACCGACCATGTAATCACTGACAGAGTTGATGTGTCAGTCTAAATGACATCATCATTACAATATGCCCAGTAATTGGCTGCCACAGTCACAAATCAAGACAACAAATCACCAATGCAGCATCGGAATTTGATCCAGTTGTCAAGTAGAAATTGAACTGTTGTCAACAGCAGTGGTTTACTAACCATGGGATCAGAACATCAGTCATTAAAACTTGGAGAGAGTCGGCCCACAACTTATCCTGCTTCCAAATGTAGATCCAGATAATTTTCTAGCAGTCATCACTGGATGGGGGAGGGGGGAGGGGTTCATTGTATATAGATTTTCCAGCTTCCATTGAGTTAAATGGTGACTGTAAAAAATACCCCTACACTGAGCTCCCTTCATGGTGACTACAGGCAAGTCAGCTACTGAAGGGAAGCAAGGACTCCTTGAGCTGTATTTGGAAGATTTATCAATATATTTATTCCACTTGTCTGTTATAATATAGTTTTTAGAATAAGTGCCCTTTTAATTAAGCTCCAGTTCCACTTTTGCCTAAATAGAAGTTAGGCAAACAGGGCCAATACAGTTTTGCTTTGGGCCCTATGATATTATTTTTTACATTTTTAAGCCTCATTTATTCCAGGCTTCCGCAAATCTAAAAAAGGGTATAATATACATACATATAAGCAAAACAAGTTCAGTAAGAGTATCAACAGACCTGGTACAAAGGGGGAGAGGGGCCTGCCTGTGAGGGCTTACAGTCTACTATGGAAGGGGACAGTAGGTGAAAATAGAAGCTGTGTGGATGTAGCAGGGTTATTTTAGGTTGCAGAATTTTTTGGAAAGTTGGAATTTCTGGTTGTTTCTGAAGGTTTAAATGGTGGTGGAGGGTCTGATGTGCTGGGGTAGTAGGTCCCAGAGTGGGTTAGATGTGTGAGAAATTTTGCTGATGATTGTGAGAGGTAAAGAAAAAAGGAGTGCAAAGAAGGAGGAAGGTCCTGATCAGAGATTATATGTGAGAATGTATAAGGAGAGTAGGTCAGAGATGTACAGAGGGGACAGATTGTGGACAGCCTTATAAGTCGTTTTTAGTATTTTGACTTAAATTCCCTGGGCACTTCAGAGCCAGTGAAGGGACTGGCAGAGGGAAAATGTGGGGAGACATGGTTTCACAGAAGAGAGGGGTGTGAGAGAGTTTGATGGGAGGTCACAGAGGAGAATGTTGCAGTAGTCCAGGCAGGAGATGATGAGGGTATGCATTAGCATTTTGATTGACTCAGGGTTCAGGAAGGAGCAGATATGAGAAATGTTTATGAGTTGGAGGCAGCAGGAAGTGGTAGGAGTTTAGATGTAACATGCTATACTAAATAGTTGGTCCGGAGGTTTATTCTGCTATATTTAAACTTAGGAAATATTTTTTCCATATGATAAGGAAATATATATTTCTGCCTCATTACTGTATTTGTCCTCAATGGGAAATATGGAGGCACAGTAATACATGTACTTCCTCTAGTATTACCTGTGGTTTATACATGGAAAAACATGATCATGTATATACTATGGAAATGAATGCTTCTTGTATTTCATCTTTCACCTGTTTGCTTCCAGTGCCAACAACAAGTTCTAACCCCAATGGACTGGTTTGCCGATCCTGCATGTCCGCTGACTCTACCTGGTGTTACACCAATGATACTATACAATGTACAGGGGATGAAAATATATGTTTTCTCCAGACAACTCGTGTGTCAGGTACAAAAAAACGGTTCATTTTCTTCTGGCACCACACTTCTGAGCCAAAGGCAAAGATAGGAGCATAGGGTACATTTTGTACCCACAGGAAATAACAAATTTCCTGTCGGTACAAAATCTTCAAGACTGATAAAAATATATCCTAAATAAACTTCATTTTAGATAATGTTTTTATTGAACAAGAAACAAAAACAAAAAAATGTGCAGTGCAGCTTTATTTTCCTGGAGTTGTTCTGGGAATGGTATCTATTGTCGAGAGGTTAGGGAATTCTCATATATATGAGGTTTACTGTTGTGTTAAATGACGTTGTGTCTTTTGCAGGATCGATGTCACTTTCAAAAGCCGTCCGTGGGTGCGCAACAAAGTCTATCTGTGACCTTGGCAGGCAGTCAAGTGATGAAGGAGTTACAACTGATATTAAGTTTATCTGCACCAGCGGTGGCCTGAGTGCCAATAACATTGTTCTGGCTCCAGCCATTGTGTGTCTTCTACTGTTGAAACTGTTCTTCTAACAGAGGATACAGATCTTAGGATGAATGAGGCCAAGATAAATGACAAATGTTTACAACACAGGGTATTTTCATATTGGTTTACGTATTTGCAATTTTTTTAAAAACCTTGGCTGGAAAATATTCACATCCACAAGAAACAAAATTATCTACAGTATGTATGTTTTGCTAACCACTTCCATTAATATTTCAAGATTTTTTTTAAACAAATAATTTACAAACCAAGATTTCCTTATCAATAATTAACTAAATATAATGAAAATGCATATAATCAATACTAGTGAAGTCATGTCTACTTCTGTATTAATGTGTATTTGACAATTTGAGAATAAATTGGTTTAAAAATGCTAAGTGATAAAAAATATTTAATAAAAGATAATCACTTGGCCTACACAATAAAATATGGATGAAAACTTATGTCGTCATGTCGTAGCACATAAACAACACTCCACGGTGATATGAGAGAGATAGTGACCTACATTACTAGGTATAGTTCCAGTTATTCATCTTTGTCAAAAAATGTTTATATGTTTCAGTCTCTCCTCCTAAGATTGTCCAGTATGCATGTCTCTGAAATAATCACTCAGAAATGCAGCTTTCTCAGCACATTGTGGGTTTTTGTATATGTCTTATATCCCTAACTTAATAGATTACAAGGAATATCAAACAAAGAATATAGACGGTGATATAATAAGTAGGGATGAGCGAACCGAACCGTAACAAACCAGATTCGTTACGAACTTTGCCAAAAGTTCGGTTCGTCACCGAACTTTGAAAAAGTTCGTAACGAATCTGGTTAAAAAAAAACCGGCGACGCAAAACTGTACTTTTTTCACAGAATAGACCGGGATACAAGGGATTATTACTCCTATAATCCCTTGTATCCTGGTTTTCTGTGAAAAAAAAAAGTGTGACGTCACCCCAAAGCCCCTGAAGTGCCTGAGCGCACCAACATCTTGTCAGTGCGTCGCCAGACATCAGAGAGAGAGGATCTTAGTATTAGATAGAGAGAGAAAAGATATAGATAGATAGCCAAACAAGTAGATAGATACAGGGAGAGGTAGAGAAGGAATAGAAATGGTTAGTGAGAGAAGCAGGAGAGAGGAAGAGAAAGCTAGATATAGAAGATAAGGTGATAGATAGGGAAAGAAGCTGAGAAATCAAGAGATAGGTAGAGATAGGGAGAGATAGGCATTTAAATAAAAAAATTGTGAGATCTAGGGAGAGATAGGGAGATAAAAAAAGAAAAAGGGAGAGAAAAGTGAGAAAAGAGTCAGGACAGGTGGCTACACGTTGCTGCTCTGCTGGGTGCCGTCAACCCCGTTTAGCCGCAACAAAAAAAGTAAAAAAAAAATAAAAAAAGATTAAAAAAAAGTTATAAAAAAAGTTTTTTAAAAAAAGTTTAAAAAAGTTATAAAAAAGTTATAAAAAAAGTTTAAAATAAACATTAAAAAAGTTATAAAAAAATAAATAAAGTTTAAAAAAGTATAAAAAAAATACATAATTTCATTTTCCCCCACCCAAATAAAAAAATGTCCAAGCGTCCTACTTCCAGCACTTCCCAGGCAAGGAGTGCAACAGCAGGCGGTGAGGGTAGGAGAAGTGGCAGCACCAGGCCCGGTGGCAGCTGGGGTAACAGGCGTGGCATCAGGGTGCAGCTACCCCTGACCTTAATATCCTAAATATGTGCCCAACGTAAAAATCCGTAATTTAACTTATTAAGTAATGTTCCCCCCTTAGACCCCAAATTAAACAAAATCACCTTAAAAATTCCCTACTTAATTCGGATACATTTGAATAAACAGAACCCCTTCTCCAAATTTAATGCCCATGGTGTGTTGGCCATTTAACATCTCCACACCAGCTTAATGCCTCACACCGGTGCACCGTCCAACCCATACCCCAAGAACAGTACCATCCCTAAAATAATCCCCATGACTATGCTTCACAAAGTGGGGATTTCACCGAACTATAGCCATGGGGTTCTATCCCTGGCACCCGTGCCAAGGAACACTACTCACCGTTTTGTGAGTGGGTACTAACTGTTCTTGAGGTATTTTGTTGATATCATGAGAGTAGTAAAATCTTGCACCGCAAATCCCGATGGGGTTCTTCTCTGTGCAAATGATTTCACGCCTCTCATGCAGTCACGCATGGAATAAGGCTGTCTGTGGGGTATATATCACGGAGGCTGCTGTCCTTCAGCTGTGATATAAAAAACCTCCACAGTTAGTTACAGCAACAAACAGTTGCTGAATGGCAGGTTAACTTGGCTTATTTACGGGTGCCTTTACAATGGGATGCTTTTTTGGGGTTCTCTGCTGCCTAAAATCCACAGCGCATCGTTGGCTGATTTTATGCCACCTTCAGTACTATGGGGCTGGACGCAAATACCCAGCCACATGCAAAGGTACCCATAGGGTGAGGTGTTTTGGGAGTGACCAAAGAGAGGGCGGGAAGGTCACTCCCATACCCGATCAGGGGTTTTCCCCCTACCCACTTTAAAATATAAGTCCAGGCAATTAATAACTTTCTGTGCCCTTACTTGAACCAGAAACTTATAAATTGCCCGGACTTATCCTTTAACCACTTCCCGTCCGCACGTTGACTATAAACGTCCGGGAAGTGGTTATCTATCTCTGAATGGCCGTTTATAAACGGCCATTCAGAGATAGCAGCTGCACGCTAATCGTGCAGCTGCACAGTGGGGTACCTGCTGTCAGTGACAGCAGGGTACCCCAAAGAGAAGGCAGGGACCGTTCCCAGGGGTCCCTGCCTTCTAGATCGCTGTATACACAGCGTTCAACGAGCGCTGTGTATACAGATCAGGAAGTGCTATTGCGCTTCCTGTTCCGGCCCGGCGGTCACGTGATCGCCGGGGCCGGGAGAGTGCAGGAGCTGCCGGGTCTCTCATAGACCCGATCAGCCCTGCACTGAGGCTGTACAGCATAGTATTATGCTGTACAGCCTCTCTGGGGATGTATTTCCCCTGTAACTGGGGCCACTATGTCAGCCCCAGTTACAGGAGAAATCAAGTGTAAAAAAAAAAAAAAAATAAGTGAAGTTAAATGTCCCCCTGAGGTCTTTTATGACCTTATGGGGGACACAAAGTGTAAAAAAAAAAATTAAAAAAATAGTATCATAAAAAAAAAAAAAAAATCACATATATATAAAAAAAAATTAATTTCCCCCCAAATATTTCATTAAAAAAGTTACAAATAAAAATAAATAAATAAGATACACATATTTGGTATCACCGCGTCCGAAACGACCGTCTCTATAAAAATATCACATGATCTACCCCATAAAGTGAACTGCGTAAAAAAAATTAAATAAAAATTAAGCCAAAACAGCTTTTTTTGTCGCATCACCTACCAAAAAACATAATATTAAACAATCAAAAAGTCGTATGCATCCCAAAATGGTAGCAATAAAAATGTCACCTCCTCCCGCAAAAAATGAGCCCCCACACAAGATTATAGCCTGAAAAATTAAAAAAAATGGCTCTTAAAAAACTGCAACACAAAAACATGATTTTTCTTCTAAAAATGCTCTTATTGTGTAAAACGTAAAAAAATAAATAAAAAATAGACATATTTGGTATCGTTGCGTCCGTAACAACTGGCTCTACAAAAATATCACATGATCTACCCCATCAAGTGAACTGTGTAAAAAAAATGTAGAAAAATGCCCCTAAACTGCTTTTTTTTTTTAGTTAACCTCCCAAAAATTAGATTAAAAAGTGATCAGAAAGCCATATGTACCCCAAAATGGTGCCAATAAAAAGCACAGCTTGTCCCGCAAAAAATAAGACCTCACGCAGCTCAGTCCACAAAAAATTAAAAAGTTATCACTCTTACAAACTATGACAAAAAATTCCATTTTAGAAAATGCAGATGCTGCTCCTCCCCTTCTGAGCCCTGGCGTATCCCCAAATAACAGTTTACGACCACATGTGGGGTGTTTCTGCAAACTGCAGAATCGGGGTAATAAATATTGAGTTTTGTTTTGTTGTTAACCCTTAATGTGTTACAGGAAAAAATTATTAAAATGGAAAATCTGCAAAAAAAGTGAAATTTTGAAATTTCACATCTATTTTGCTTTAATTCCTGTGGAATACTTAAAGGGTTAACAACATTTCTAAAATCAGTTTTGAATAGTTTGAGGGGTGTAGTTTCTAAAATGGGGTCATTTATGGGTGGTTTTTATTATGTAAGCCTCACAAACTGACTTCAGAACTGAACTGGTCCTTAAAAAAGTTGATTTTGCAAATTAGCAAAAATTGCGTCTAAAATTCTAAACCTTCTACTGTCCTAAAAAAATAAAATGACACTACCAAAATGATGCCAACATAAAGTTGACATATGGGGAATGTAAATTAAAAAGTATTTTATGGGGCATCACTATCTGTCTTAAAAGCAGAGAGATTGAAATTTAGAAAACAGTGAATTTTTTCAAATTTTCGGTAACTTTTGGATTTTTTTATAAATAAAATTAAAACTTATCGACTCAAGTTTACCATTAACTTGAAGTACAATGTGTCACGAGAAAACAATCTCAGAATCGCTTGGCTAAGTAAAAGCGTTCCAAAGTTATTACCACATGAAGTGACACATGTCAGATTTGAAAAATTAGGCCTGGTCAGGAAGGGGGGAAATGGCTCAGAGCTGAAGTGGTTAAAGGGAACCTGTCATCTCCGAAACACCCCCTGAACTAGAGTAAGTGTTGTATAGTGTAAGTGATGCTGAATCCGAATATGTAAGTTTTATCTTCATACTCACTTCCATTCCAACGCTGTGCTCCCACAAACCTGCAGTAAAATGCACTCAGTGGACTCCAGTGATCACTCACATAATGGAGAGGACTCAAAGAAGAGTCCACTGAGTGCATTTTACTGCAGGTTTGTGGGAGCACAGCGTCAGAATGGAAGTGAGTATGAAGATAAAACTTACATATTCGGATTCAGCATCACTTACACTATACAACGCTTAGTCTAGTTCAGGGGGGGTTCCGAGATGACAGGTTCCCTTTAAGCCAGCTGGTGACAGCACTAAAAAAACACAAAAGCATACATCCATTGGGTTGGGCACTGCACTCGGTTAGGACATCAAACTGGTGTAACAAAGATATATATATATATATATATATATATATATACATATATATATATATGTCTCGCCAACAGCCATAGGCCCAGATTAAACAGGTTTGATACCAGAGTAGTTGTGTCAATTTGTAATGCGAGTGCCAGTGAGGTGTCCATTTCATGAAAATTGGACATGTATTTTTGGATAATGGAACTGGCATAAAGCCTTCTTGAATCTGTGCCTTCTTAAATGTCCTTTCTTCACCTCGTGGATTCTGTGGGTGAGGTTGTCTGTCTATTTAACCGTATCCGTATCCTACTAGACTAGCTGTAATGTTAGAGGGTTTTTTTCAAGGTTGACTGTCCTGTGCTGAACTCTACATCAACATTTTGTCATGTATAAAAACTGATTTTTACAAGCGTGCATATTCTTAGCTTCCAACTTCAGTTCTCTGTACTAGGCCATTTTGGGTCCAAAAGAATACTGCTCCTACTAATGCCCCCACCGTCAATTGTCTATTTGGAAACATACTGGGTGCAATCAAGAGCTGCTGAAGCTGCCTCCTCAACTTGTCTCTTCTCAGCTATACTGGCCAGGGTGCTATCAAGTGCTGCCGCCTACTCCTCCGTCAATTGTCTGTTCTCCACCATACTGGCCAGGGTGCTATCAAGTGCTGCCTCCTCCTTCTCCCTCAATTGTCTGTTCTCAACCATACTGGCCTGGGTGCTATCAAGTGCTGCCTCCTCCTCCTCCGTCAATTGTCTGTTCTCAACCATACTGGCCTGGGTGCAATCAAGTGCTGCCGCCTCCTCCTCCGTCAATTGTCTGTTCTCAACCATACTGGCCTGGGTGCTATCAAGTGCTGCTGACTCCTCCTCCTCCGTCAATTGTCTGTTCTCAACCATACTGGGTCCAATACAGTATTATTACTGTGGCTGGTTCCACTGTCAAATGTCTGTTTTCCACCCTACTGGGTCCAAGGCAATGATGCCGGTGTTGCCAACTTGCACTTTGTGTCCTATGTCCCGTGTAATCACTTACACCTTGGCTAATGTGTACCTGCTCTGGGGTGCACAAGGTCTAATTAAATGGTACGCCTGTCTGTCTTCTGACCTGTGATGTCACTGAGACCGCATCGACTTCAACGCAGCCTATTCTTGGGCTGGTGCCACGATCTACCGTGTGTTTTTGGTGCTCTGGCATGACATGGACTGCTCCAGCGGACATCTTCAATGCTGTCAAATGTTGTCGACCTGGCTGTCGACGACTATTTTTGCACTTTTTTCATTGTAATAGCAACTGCAACTAAACGAAAATACACCCTATCAGACTCCCACCATTGTAGCTGCAATTATTCAGCCGTTATAGCAAGGTTCATTTTAGGTTCGATTTGTACGAATCCGAACTTCACGAAAGTTCGCCGAACCGAACTTTTCAAAAGTTCGCTCATCCCTAATTGTAAGCACTGTCTATTTTTATTGATATTAAACTTTCCATTTAATAAGAGCTGCCCTGCTGTTCAAAACGAATTTCATTTCCTTAGGAAGAGGTGTTACCTCAAGGAATAGCGTAATCCGTAAGAAACAGGGTATACCGACACATGTACCTTGTTCTATTTGAAGTTAAGTAAGCAATAGGTCCTCGTCAACCTGATAAGGCGAGTGGTGGCAGCGTGAATTAAGAGGTAATTGGTGTCGGGAGGCTAGACCGAGAGAAGTCCAGAGGGACACAGTCAGGTCCTCTCACTTATCTGGGTCCACGATCTTGACACCTAGGATCCAATATGACCCTATAGGACCCTGGAACTAATGTCTGGAATGAGTCTCCCTGTTCCTCCACAAGGAAGGACGAACAGTAGTCTCCCTCAGGCCTAATCAACAACAACAGGGAAATGTAACGTAACACACAAAAGGGAATGAGGACACTTATCTTCAATGAAGAAATAGAGGCTCCAAGATCTCAGCTGAGAACCACACACCAGCTCACCACAATAACCAGTGAAGTTATGAACTGCAGGGAACTGTGTGAGAAGCAGCAATAAATAGGGGAGGGACAATTACCACACCAGCAACACCTGAGAGAAAAAGGTGTGGTAAATACCAGCAACAAAAAAGAAAACATGTCAGATTATACCACATGTTGCCAATTTGACTGACCTCCTGCTCCCTGTCACAGGTATCCATGACATTATCTTTTTTTTTATTTCCACCTGTTTGATTCTCACCCAGATGGACATGGCTTGTTAGAACCCCCCCCCACTCTGCAGAAAATTCCAGTTACGCATAAGCGCGCCCACTGTCACCCCCCCACTTCCCCCTCGGGTTATTTGGGAGCCCCCTTTGCAAAGAGGGTTCTCTATTTGCTGGTATTTAGAGATGAGCGAGCATACTCATCCGAGCTTGGTGATCGTTTGAGTATTAGGGTACTCGTAAGTGCTCAATGCTCGGACGAGTATCTCGCCATACTCGAGGAAATGGCAACTTCCGCATCGTGCTTTTTTTGGCGCCTATAAACACAGCCAATCACAAGCCAGGAGAATCTTCGGTACACCCAGCATCACGTGGGACCCTTACATGTCGATAGCAGGGGTTGGCTGGCCTGATCAGGTGACCCTGGAATATACTAGTGACTGCCCGCGGTGCTTGGCTCAGATGCCGTCTGGATGTCGTTAGGGATAGAGCTGCTGCCTTTCAGGGACAGTATTAGGGCCTTCATTTAGTTCTCTCTTAGGCAGGAATCACCCACAAAGAACCCAACAGCCCTTCTAAGGGCTAGAAGAAATTTTTTTTTGTCTCCTGGCTTGGCTGGCAGGCTGGCACTAGTAGTGCAGCTATCGCCATATCTAACCCTGTTTTTTTTTTTATTGTTCTATCTCAGTGATACAAATCCATTGCACACAGCAGTGTGGAACAATTCTGTGTGTCACAGTTCAGCACTGACTCACTCCAATCCATATATACTGTCCAGGTGACACTTTCTGTACGTCACAGAATACAACCAAGTCATTTGCTACCAATATCATCTACCGCTTGATCCAGAAAACTCTCTGTGCGACATTTGTCTGGGTCGCAGACTAAATAGCCACCGTTAACAGGGTGTCAGTCAGTTCTACCATAGTTCCTGCATGTCACGTTCCCAAACAAACAAAATTTAAAAAAAAAAAATATTTTTTCAGTTGTTTTAGTTCAGTGATACAAATTCATTTTACTCAGCTGCGTGTAACTTTTCTGTGTGTCACAGTTCAGCACACTAGCTCCCATCCGTATATACTGTCCAGGTGACACTTTCTGTACGTCACACAATACAACCAAGTCATTTGCTACCAATATCATCTACAGCTTGATCCAGAATACTCTCTGTGCGACATTTGTCTGGGACGCAGTATAAATAGACACCGTTAACAGGGTGTCAGTGAGTTCTACCATAGTTCCTGCACGTCACGTTCCCAAAAAAACAAAATTTAAAAAAAAATATATAAAACAAAATTTTAAAAAAGTTCTTTTTTCATTTGTTTTAGCTCAGTGATACAAATCCATTTTACTCAGCTGCGTGTAACCTTTCTGTGTGTCACAGTTCAGCACACTAGCTCCGATCCGTATATACTCTCCAGGTGACACTTTCTGTACATCACAGAATACAACCAAGTCATTTGCTACCAATATCATCTACAGCTTGATCCAGAAAACTCTCTGTGCGACATTTGTCTGGGTCGCAGACTAAATAGCCACCGTTAACAGGGTGTCAGTCATTTCTACCATAGTTCCTGCACGTCACATTCCCAAAAAAACAAAATTTAAAAAAAAATATAAAAAACAAAATATTTAAAAAAAAAAAAGTTTTTCAGTTGTTTTAGCTCAGTGATACAAATCCATTTTACTCAGCTGTGTGTAACCTTTCTGTGTGTCACAGTTCGGTACACTAGCTCCCATCCGTATATACTGTCAAGGTGACACTTTCTGTACGTCACAGAATACAACCAAGTCATTTGCTACCAATATCATCTACAGCTTGATCCAGAAAACTCTCTGTGCGACATTTGTCTGGGTCGCAGACTAAATAGCCACCGTTAGCAGGGTGTCAGTCAGTTCTACCATAGTTCCTGCACGTCACATTCCCAAAAAAACAAAATTTTAAAAAAAATATAAAAAACAAAATATTTAAAAAAAAAATAGTTTTTCAGTTGTTTTAGCTCAGTGATCCAAATCCATTTTACTCAGCTGTGTGTAACCTTTCTGTGTGTCACAGTTCAGTACACTAGCTCCCATCCGTATATACTGTCCAGGTGACACTTTCTGTACGTCACACAATACAACCAAGTCATTTGCTACCAATATCATCTACAGCTTGATCCAGAATACTCTCTGTGCGACATTTGTCTGGGTCGCAGTATAAATAGACACCGTTAACAGGGTGTCAGTCAGTTCTACGATAGTTCCTGCACGTCACGTTCCCAAAAAAACAAAATTTAAAAAAATATATATAAAACAAAATTTAAAAAGAAGTTCTTTTTTCAATTGTTTTAGCTCAGTGATACAAATCCAATTTACTCAGCTGCGTGTAACCTTTCTGTGTGTCACAGTTCAGCACACTCGCTCCAATCCGTATAATCTGTCCAGGTGACACTTTCTGTACGTCACTTAATTCTACCAGACTGAACAAGTTTGTGGGTTTCAGTACACCAGGCCCGTTTAAATTCTTTTTTTTTATATCATACACTTATATACAAAAAATGTTGAATCCCAGGGCTAAGGGTCGAGGATGAGGGCGTGGGCGTGGGCATTCAATTACTGCAGGGGTCAGAGGCCGTGGTCCTGGGCAGGGTGAGACAGTACCTGCTGATGAGGGAGCAGGGGAATTCCGCAGAGCTACACTCCCTAGCTTCATGTCTCAACTTACGGGGACACGTGGTAGAGGACTATTGAAACCACAACAGTGCGAACAACTGATCTCGTGGATTGCGGACAATGCTTCAAGTAATTTGTCCACCAGTCAGTCTTCCCACGCAGTCCACCCACGTTACCCAAGGGAGCACTCCTATGGCTCCTCCACCTCAAACTCCTCCCCCAGTCTGCCCCCTCCCAGGAAAATTTGGAATGCGATCCGGCATACTCTCAGGAACTGTTTTCTGGACCCTTCCCAGAGTCACAAACCACTTCTCAGGTTGCTGCTGACCTCGTTCCCGATGCCCAAGTTTTCCAACTGTCGCAGTCTGTGGGTGATGATGATGATGATGATGACAATGTTGACTTAGTGGAAGAAGTTTGTAAAGAGGGTCGGACGATGAGAGACACGTACAGACAGTGGT
>ONZH01005381.1:0-86014 GCA_900303285.1 Rhinella marina | reverse complement strand
CAAGACATCACATCTTTAAGGATCAGAGAGACTGGGCCATTCTTTGACTCTGTGAAACAGGTATACTGGAAAACATTTATACCCCCTAAAAAGTGCCATTATTGCGTGGGTGGTGTTTTATACTTTTATGAATATTCGTATTAAGAAGAAATCTTGTAATAAATTTGTCAATTATTCGCCGAAGTGAATTTTTCATGATTCGCTCATCTCTACTCACCTCCACCGATCCCTACTGCTCCTATTCTGATACTGCTTGGGTTCCCACTGTGCTGAATCTCCTTTCCCATATCAACGGAGCCAGAAGCTCTAGGCCAGTGATTAGTTGTGCAGGCCTTTCCTAGCTTTTCTTTCTGTGACGAGCCAGGATAGGAAGTGCAGAGCAGGGTTGGAATGGTAGAGGTGGAGGTGAGTAATGAGCCTTTGTTATTTTTAGCATGCTCTGGACAATTTGTTAAGTTACAAATTCTACCTAGAAAATCTGGCCAATATAAATTCTACTAGGTTATTTCATGCAAGTAATAAAATAACTCAGAAAATGTATGGCCCACTTTCCACGTGGCAGAATTACAGATAGACCAAACTTAAAACAAAATACTCCATACACAGAATGCCAATTCAATGGCCAAGACATAGCTCAGAAGCTCTCTCTCCAACTTCTCACCAATACTCACAAAAATGCTTGGCACACCACCAAATGCTTGAATATTCTTCTTTATCTTATCAGTGAATGCTTCAAAAATATATGAAAACTGTAGCAGAGCAAAGTCCATATCTAATTATATTTATATCTAACTATATATATATAAAGCTGGTATTACACCACACAATGATACAGCCGATAGTCGGGAAGGAAGCATTTACATTTACATGCAGTTATCTGCATTTACAGTATGAGGACAAGGCATTGCTATTGCGATTGCTCGTGCCCATACAGAATCATTGTTTATGTCAGCATAATCTGCTGCCCAGAAACGATAATTGAGTTATTAGTTAATCGGGTGTTTGGTGGCACATTTAGATGGTTAGATTGTCAGGAACAATCAGAATGGTCGTTCCTGATAATCTGCCCTAAAATCAGGCAGTCTAAATCCACCTTAACTCACAGAGACAGACAGAGCGTTGACCGCGAATTCCAGATAGGCCAGTTTCACACTAGTATGCATATTTTTGTGCCTGAATTACAAAATAGGTTCCATGTCTGACTGGGGTTATACTAACCTGAACTCATAGTATATTACAATGCTGTGAGTTTAGGTCAGTAAGATGGCCACTCATCCACAATACAGGCACAAAAATGCATCAGTAATACAGTACAGACCAAAAGTTTGGACACACCTCCTCATTCAAAGAGTTTTCTGTATTTTCATGACTATGAATTAACACATGTGGAATTATATACTTAACAAAAAAGTGTGAAACAACAGTAAATATGTCTTATATTCTAGGTTCTTCAAAGTAGCCACCTTTTGCTTTGATTACTGCTTTGCACACTCTTGGCATTCTCTTGATGAGCTTCAAGAGGTAGTCACCTAAAATGGTTTTCACTTCACAGATGTGTGTGGGGTTGGGACCATGAGATGTGTTGGGCAGAAGTCAGGTGGATACACAGCTGATAGTCCTACTGAATAGACTGTTAGAATTTGTATTATGGCAAGAAAAAAGCAGCCAAATAAAGAAAAACGAGTGGCCATTATTACTTTAAGAAATGAAGGTCAGTCAGTCCGAAAAATTGGGAAAACTTTGAAAGTGTCCCCAAGTGCAGTCGCAAAAACCATCAAGTGCTACAAAGAAACTGGCTCACATGAGGACCACCCCAGGAAAGGAAGACCAAGAGTCACCTCTGCTGCGGAGGATAAGTTCATCCGAGTCACCAGCCTCAGAAATCGCAGGTTAACAGCAGCTCAGATTAGAGACCAGGTCAATGCCACACAGAGTTCTAGTAGCAGACACATCTCTACAACAACTGTTAAGAGGAGACTGTGTGCAGCAGGCCTTCATGGTAAAATAGTTGCTAGGAAACCACTGCTAAGGACAGGCAACAAGCAGAAGAGACTTGTTTGGGCTAAAGAACACAAGGAATGTACATTAGACCAGTGGAAATCTGTGCTTTGGTCTGAAGAGTTCAAATTTGAGATCTTTGGATCCCACCACCGTGTCTTTGTGCGACGCAGAAAAGGTGAACGGATGGACTCTACATGCCTGGTTCCCACCGTGAAGCATGGAGGAGGAGGTGTGATGGTGTGGGGGTGCTTTGCTGGTGACACTGTCGGGATTTATTCAAAATTGAAGGCATACTGAACCAGCATGGCTACCACAGCATCGTGCAGCGGCATGCTATTCCATCCGGTTTGCGTTTAGTTGGACCATCATTTATTTATCAACAGACCCCAAACTCATGACCCCAAACTCACCTCCAGGCTGTGTAAGGACTATTTGACCAAGAACGAGAGTGATGGGGTGCTACGCCAGATGACCTGGCCTCCACAGTCACCAGACCTGAACCCAATCAAGATGGTTTGGGGTGAGCTGGACCGCAGTGTGAAGGCAAAAGGGCCAACAAGTGCTAAGCATCTCTGGGAACTCCTTCAAGACTGTTGGAATACCATTTCAGGTGACTACCTCTTGAAGCTCATCAAGAGAATGCCAAGAGTGTGCAAAGCAGTAATCAAAGCAAAAGGTGGCTACTTTGAAGAACCTAGAATATAAGACATATTTTCAGTTGTTTCACACTTTTTTGTTAAGTATATAATTCCACATGTGTTAATTCATAGTTTTGATGCCTTCAGTGTGAATCTACAATTTTCATAGTCATGAAAATACAGAAAACTCTTTGAATGAGAAGGTGTGTCCAAACATTTGGTCTGTACTGTACGTCCATGTGAAACTGGCCTTATCTAAAGGAGAACAAAGTATTTCAGCATTTATAGAGTAAATAACCATGGTGAACACATTTGCTCCTTTAAAACAAATACAAATCACACAAAAAATATTTAAAAAATAAGGGATTTGTCACAACTGAACATTCACAGAAGACATTATACAGTTTCATACTGTGACACAGGTGGTAGTATTTTGCACTGCACTGTGCTATTTGGTTCTGCATTACGGTATTACTGGCAATGCCTACTTCTGTTGTCCTGCTTTCTGTCAGTTTGGACCCACCTATAACGTGGGGCCATTTTTAGTTTTTTTCCAGGCCACATTAAATTCCCAGTCTGCCCCTGGCAGATGGCCTCTTGTGCCCTCCTGATCCCTGGATTCAACTATATTGCCATGCTGAGGCATCTAGGGAAGGAGGACAGAACATGGCAGCTGGTGCTGGTCACCACAGAGAGGCAGCTTCTGGGGAGGTATTTTGTACTGCTGGAGCATTATATTGTGCTGTACTGTGGCATTTGGTTCTTCCAGGACAGTATATTTTGTGCTGCACTGTGGTGTTCGGTTCTGCTGGAGCAGTATTTTGTGCAGCCATATGGTATTTTTGTCCCTGACTACTTATGCCCCCACCTTCTGTCAATTTGGACCCACCTACAACATGGTGCCACTTTTATTTTACTTCTAGGGCCATTTTAAGTTCCCAGTCCACCCTTGCTTGGGTAGACAGAATAATGGAAACAACTGGTTGGTACGGAGTAGCTATTAAGAACAACACTTCCACTTACATGGATCGTTTTATCACTTTGTGCTACAGAAATGTTGTACTATTGTAATAATGTTTAGATATATTAAAGGTGTTGTCCCACAAAAAATATTCTACAGTTTTCAAACCAGCACCTGGATCTGAATTCTTTTGTAATTGCATGTAATTAAAAATTTAGAATAGCCACTGAATTATTCAATAAAATGTATCTGTATAGCGACATACATGCTTAGTTTCATCCTCCAACTACCTCCTGAGTTGTGATAGGGAGAGCAATGACACGCCCCCTGAGATGCAGAAGAAAAGACACTCCCCTTGAGCTTTCAGCTTGATATAAATCTAGCAGAGCAATGAATGATGAGATCTCTGGATTCATGTGAGGTACGGAGCTGGTTCTAGCTTTGTTAAAAAGATAATGTAATGTACTATATGATGTGTGATTTTCATTTTTTACATTAGTCATGGGAGAACCCCTTTCAGGTTTGGAAGATGTCTGCATGATTATGTAATGTGTGGGAAAACCGCTCATTTTTCAATAGCATAACGTCCTTTGGCCATTCTACCATGAAGTGCACTCATGACACCTAAGATTCCTGCTTGTCCAATTAGGGTTCCTCCACCATGTTCAGGCATTCCCGAGATCCACCATGCTCACAGAGTGATTATGTTGTTTCATCTTTATTTTTCAAGAGTGACAACCACTTTCTTACTAATGGGAAAACTGTCAGGTTGCCACAGCACAATTATATTGGCATCACTAAGGAAAAGTAACACTGACCATAGGGTTGCATCTATATGCGTCTGTAGGATACCTATAGAATAATACCACCAAAAATGTTTAACTGTATCTCCAACCTTTACACTGGACTAAGGGAGTCCACTTTTGAGTTTCTTGGTGAGAATACAGCTTTATTATTTACAGCAACTGCAATTTAAAAAGCCTATGAAGTCAGATAACAAAGCCATCTGTCTGGGCAAGGAGCCTTAGCATTTTCACAACATCCTGCAAACAAGAGTTGTATTTAAGTATATGAGCATCCTGTCTTATTGTCCACCACCATGCATGGTGCTGGAAGCTTGATTTTACAGTATTTCAGCAGGACAATCCTTCCCCCCTTTAAATCCAATAAATAAAGGATCAATTTAAGGCTGAAACAACACATTCAATGCAATTTAGATGATCATGAAACCTTTCATTTTAATCAGACATTCATTTCGAGATTATTAAACTTCCTCTTTTCCAATAAGGAGCAAAAGAAGAACAAAGTACAATGTTTGATAGTAATTTCTGTATATATCCGAAAGCCAACAATAACTGTCGTTTTATATGATTCTCACAAATTGAAGGCCCAATAAAAAGGAGGGGAAAGGGAAATTAGATTTACTGATGATTATGACTGAACTAAAAGGACGCTGTGTGAATATAAGGTGTGGTAATGAACAATAAATGTACATTAATGCATATTACAATACGTGGGAAAAAATGTGTGTAGCACAGACATCAGGCTTGATGGCCCAGTTACACTTCCATAACCTACAAACATCAATGTAATCTCCTTTCTATACCCCCAAGGCTCTTACTAGCTGCTAAATGCCTGTCCATGACAATTTTGTACAAACAATAATAATACACGATAGATCAATGACAATGAAGTTTTACTGTGATAATCTGATATAGATTTGCTAACTTTTGTATGAAATTCAATTTTGTTTGATCGCATCTTCATATGTTTTATTTCAGCCTTCAGTATTGATTCGGCAGCTTGGGTGCCAGCTGCAACGTCAAAAAAAAAAATGGCATATAAAATGGTATTACAAACCTATTAACAATTTCTATCAATGAAGCTGCCATGAATTGTGGTATTCTTCTGGCCTTCATACATTTGTGATTTACCATGGCACCTTTTTTTCATACGAGAGCATTTGAAAGGGCAAATATGGTCATCATTCTCAATGTATTCTGCTAGGGTTTGACTCCTTTACTATAGCAAAGAATGGAGCATGCTGAGTTTTTAGGATGAAAAAAATGACAAAAATGAATGGACAAATCATTGAACGACTAAGTTTTAATTTGCTTATTTTAATAGTAGATAAAAAGATTTATTATATATACATTTCTAACATATATATATATATATAATATATATATATATATATATATATATATATACATACACACATACACTGTATATATATATATATCTTCTATTTTTTTTTAATCTTTTTTATCTACCATTAAAGTAAGCAAATCAAAACTTAGTTGTCCAATTCTTTGTCCATTCATTTTTGGCACTTATGTGCATTTCAAATGTGGACAAGTACCTTTTGCCCCTTCTGTTTAGTGTATTTATTATAGTATATACTGCAGACCCTCTGTCTAATTCTATATATTATATACACACACACACGCACACATATGCATAAACACTCCTCGATGATGCATCTACTCTACAGTTATTGATCAAGTGCAGATGTGCTATTATTGTGAATATTGACAATGTCTGACAGTGGAACACATCAATAGTCAGCCTTGTCACACATGGGAATAATTAGCTTGCAAATCTTCAAAATGCGGTACATATCAAGAAAACGAGCCATTCATTTCAATGTATTATTCAATAGAATAAGTGTTTACTTCCAATCACTTGGAATATTTATAGGTGATAGAAAGCGGCTTTCTCCCTAGTTCATCATCCACGTCAGCGGCTTTTATGTGTAGATTCAGCTCCTCGCCGTTCACGACAGTGAAGAAGAATTACGAAATATTTAGTTAACAGCAACAGGCATAAGGCAATTAATGCAATATTTAGCCTCCCTTCTCCTTGGCCTAAAAATAACAGCAGATTCCGGTTTAAACTCAACAGGAGAAATTATGCAGCAGACAGCATGATACGTTGGCTCTTTTTATTTTTCACTTTTTACGGCAGAATACAAACCCTGTGAAAAAACAGTTTACAAAAGAGTGCTGGGCAAGAGGAATGCTATGCAAAGGAACTGCCTGAGATCAAGGGATTCTGTAAGATTTAATCTATGAAATACAAATCAGGAATATATATATATATATTAATAAAAAGATTTCAAGCTTATGAGGTTGTGTTTCAGTAAATTCACATTCATTCAGCACCTTTTTTTTTTTTTTTTTGTATTATTCTAAAATCACATTAACCCCTTAATGAGCAAACATACGCCTTTTTATGGCAGTCACTAAGAGGCCATGGGCTGGGTCGCCGCCTTTTCACGGCAGCCCAGTCTAAGCCCTGAACGGGTCCGCCATGCAGAGGAGTGCGGGGGCTCGGCTCTCACGAGAGTTGCGCTCCAGCTCTAACAGTCCAGACCGGCAGGAGTGCCGATCCAGGCTGTTTAACCCCTTACATGTCGGGGGCAATGGCGTCCGCTGCATGTAAGCGGAGACAGAGGGAGCAGATCCCAGCCAGCCTTTACACAAATTGGCACTCCGTGATCTAATTTGCGGGGTGCCGATTTGTGTAAAGGCTAGCTGGGATCTGGCGTAGGCCCCAGGCCTGCCTTGAGTGATTTCAGTAGCCTGCGCATCTCTGGTGCACCCTGCTGGTTAATGTCAGTACAGCACTGACATTAAAATGCAATGCACTATAGGGACTACAACTTGTCTCGCAAAAAACAAGCCCTCATACAGCTACATACACGGAAAAATAAAAAACTTAAAGCTGTTGGAAGGTGACAATGAAAAAAAGAAGAAAAACGCTTGGTCAGTAAAGCCCAGAACAGGCTGGTCACTAAGGGGTTAAACATCACATCAGTTCCTACCTGAATCCGGTATTACCGGTGTGTTACTGACTATAATGAGGTTTGGCAGAGATCCATCCACTACCCAGCAAATATTCTGGGATTCAGCCGGGTGAATACCACTGTAGAATATGTTCCAGGTAGCGTCCGTGACTTCATCATAGTGAATTGTGCCCATGGGCATTCCACTATCACTGGGTAATGCTGAATTCTCTGCCCAAACAGCCTGCCAAAACTATGCGGGCAGTGTGAAACTAGCCTTAAAGGGTACTCCCGGTTAATAATATCACACACATAGAGCACATAGTGCTTTATACAAATTAATATACAGCTCATGTACACAACCATACTATAGCTCCATATAGCTGTAACCTGGCATCAATACACTTCTACAAACCCTTCTATACATCTAAATGCCCAGATTTCATATAGAGGATTTTGCAGTTGAATTCTGTATAAAATACATTTTCAGATTTGTTACTGAAATTTCTGCGATTGAAAGTTTATTCAATACATGTGATGGGGTTGCTTCAGCAGCACATGCATGGATTTCTACAAAGCCCTTTCCAATGAATTGGATAGCTGAGATAGTTGCAAAGACGTCAGCAACAAATCTGCCACATCCTTACAGCTCTGTATTTTATGGGCTATCATAAGTGAATACCTCTGTATGCCTCCGATTTAATTTTTCTGCAACATTTTGTACAAACCTGGACTGACACACAATCCTTGCATGCCCCAATGCCCTCTGTACACAGGTACTCAATGGCAGAAAGTCTCCATTCACACAGAGCCTGTACAGCAGTGCACAAGACCAGTGGCATACATAGAGAAGTAAGGGCCCCATAGCAAGGATCAAACCAGGCCCCACACACAGGACAGAAGGGTATCTGCCTAAACCCCTTTCAATGACCCTTGGCCAATCTTTTCCACTGCCTCATTTGGTAAAAGTTGTTCCTTTAGGCCTCTTTCACATGAACGTATTTTTTGAGGACTCCAATCCGCATTTTTCACATGAAAAATGCGGACCCATTCATTTCTATGGGTCCGCAAAAAATGCTGTCCGCATCCGTTGCTCCGTTCCGTAGCCCGCAAAAAAAAAAAAAAAAATAGAGCATGTCCTATTCTTGTCCATATTACGGACAAGAATAGTACTGTTCTATTAGGGGCCAGCTGTTCCGTTCCGCAAAATACGGAATGCACACGGATGCCATCCGTTGTTTTTGCGGCTCCGCAATTTGCGGACCGCAAAACACAACGTTCGTGTGAAAGAGGCCTTAGAGTGTAGAGCCCTGACTAGGTTTTCACCTCCAGTAGAAGAGGAGATAATACCAACTACGAGTGGGCCCCCTCCTGCCCTGGGCCCCATAGCAGTCGCCTGGTCTGCTGCTATGGTAGTTATGCTGAAGCATGTTTTGCTGACCCATATAATTAAATAGGTCAGTGTGCCATCGGACGCAGGACCAAACAACGGTCGTGTGCATGAGACCTTAACACTCAAACCCATAGGTGAGAGGCTGGGTCCAGCTATAGGTTGTACTTAGGTTCTGTTCACACTAGCATCAAGGCTTCTCCTTGTAACAGATAGTTGATTAAAATACAATTAACTAAGACCGGGTTACCAATTTCAGGTTTTTTTTTAAATGAAGTTTTTGAAGCCAAGAGTGGATTTCCTTTATACATGTCCTTCATTTATGATTCTGTTCCTAGATTTAGCTTAAAAAAAACTGGACATGGAAAGCCGGCCCTGTAAAAAAAAAAAGGTAAAATATCATATAATAATCTTGATCACCAAAAGATGAAATAATGGGAGCCAACAGATGGCCATCAGAAAAATAGTTTCTCTATGTATTCCTATAGAAAAAAATACATTAAGAACAATGTAAACAGTGCCTGAAGGGTCCCAGAACGCGTCCCAACCAAGACATATTCACTCATGAATCCACTGAAATCAATAGGGGTAGAGAAACCTGATCAACGTGTCTAGGAGCACTAAAATTGGAAAACCCCTTGAAGATGCATCTAGTGTTTTTAAGGTTCTTCCTAAGCAGTTGACAGCTAAATATGGTTGTTAGTCGTGTGAGCAAGGAATAGCAGTTGTCAGGGGATTGTATCTTCGATAGGTAAACCGTTTTTCGTGTTGTCAGATGCTTTTTGCATAGAGCTATAGTATTTAGGTATTCTCCAGGGCTCCGGTGCAGTCACAACTGTGTGTTCTGTATGTTTCTAGAGTCAAATGCTACTAGCCATACGGAAAGACAAATCACAATGGGGCATTGTTCCAGAATGCGTGTTTTATTTTACTTATATCTTGTTCAACCTCAGAGCAGACTGACAAAAAAAGCCTCCAGTACTTCAGAGGAAACAACAGCAAACTGAATTCTGTCATGGACGTTTACAGCCGGCTCTAGCAGTGCACACATCTAAATGCCTATAGCAAGTGTCCTTTTCAAATTCGACTTTTTTTTTTCCTGCATTTGCACTTTCCTTGTGGATTCTATTTTTTTTTTTCATTCTCCCATTGCCTTTCTATTGTTATTCACCCTGTTTATTGCTTCAAGCATCTCTGACACACTGGACATCATCTGAAACTACAAACGACAGGATGCAATAAGCTTGAGAATAGCAGTAATCTGAGGAAGGTTCTTCATTCACTCTTGCTCCTAACTCTCTGTCTTCTTATCCTACATAGAAAATAAAAAAATCAATACCGCCTCACACAGCTTGATAAAGGCGCTGGACGAGTACAGCAGGCATGCTGGATATAGTAAATTAAAGTGATCAAAATTTTCCAGTCGCCTCTGCCTATAGCCTACATAAACTTAACAACCCTGTCTGCCCAATGCCCGTCACCCTGGAATCTTTTTTTTTTTAGCCATGTCTTTTATTATTGTGCAAACAATATGTGAATGCATGCACGGCTCTCCTTACATTATATACACATTGACATGGCGGAGAATTTGTACATTTGCTGTATTTGGGTAGCATATGTTAAAACAGAAGAAGAATTTTGATGCAATGTTCTTGTGATCCTTATACTCTTTTACTCTATTTTGCTGCGTTTCTGTTAAATTCACAGTGAAAGACTTTCCAAATATAAACCTGTGTGTTCTCTGTCATTTCTTTTGTTCCTTTCAGGGCTCATGCACACTACCATATGTATTTTGCGGTCCGCAAAAACTGTTCTGCAAAAAATATTGATGACGTCCGTGTGCATTCTGTATTTTGCAGAACGGAACAGCTGGCCCCTAATAGAACTGTACTATCCTTGTCCGTAATAATAGGACATGTTCTATTTTTTTGCAGAACGGACATAAGGAAATGTATTGCACACAGAGTAACTTCCACTTTTTTTGTGGACCTATTGAAATGAATGGTTCCACATACAGTCTGAAAAAAAACAGAACGAGCACGGAAAGAAAATATGTTTGTGTTCATGAGGCCTCAATCCTAGTTTAAATGTACTCTTTGCACTAAGGCTACTTTCACACTAGCCTTTACTACGGATCCAGTGGGTGAAGGGGCCCACCGGATCCGTAGCGATAATACAACCTTGTGGATTCGTAATGAACTGATCCGGTTGTATTATCTTTAACATCTTTTAAACGGATCAGGAATTAACTCCATTGAAAGTCAATGGAGGACAGATCAGTTTACTAGTGTGTCAAAGCAAACGGATCCGTCCCCATTGACTTGCATTGGGGGTCATTCCGGATCCGTCTTGGTGCGGATACCCAGTACGGAGAGCAAACCGCAGCATGTTGCGGTTTGCTCTCCCGTCTGAAGACGGAACGGAATGCTTTCAGGAGCATTCTGTGCTCTTCAGTTCAGTTTTGTCCCCATTGACAATGAATGGGGACAAAACTGAAGCGTTTTATTCCGGTATTAAGCCCCTATGACGAAGCTCAATACCAGAATAGTTAAACGCTAGTGTGAAAGTAGCCTAATACTCATTGGTATAATGCAGAACGTTCATTCAGTACTGATTGGTGTGGTAACGGTGGTCATCAGGAGCGGATTGGACATAGACCTTACAGGGAAGTTTCCTGGTGGGCCGATGCCCAGGGGGCCGCCTGAGTCCTCCTCACGGCTGGCCAGTGGAAGTTTTTAGGGATGTATTTTGGGCTGCTGGCAGTATTTTGTGATGGACTGTGATATTTGGCTCTGTTGTGGTGGTATAATGTACCACATTATGGTGTTGCTGGCCCTGCCTTCCATTAATTTGGACCCGACTACAAAATGGGGCCACTTTCAGTATTTTTTCCAGGGCCACTTTAAGTTCCCAGTCCGCCCCTGGTGGCCATACACCTTTAACAACCGTCCGGACAGCTACAGTATTCTTACCAGCCCCGCATACACATGCATGCTTGGTTTGGCTGTACATTTAAATGTATAATTCCCATCTTAATCTGTCTTGTCAAAATGTATTCTAAAGCTGCCCTTACACAGAAAAGCAAAGTCAGTGGGACCATATGACTAGCTTATATGTGCATACTATCCAGCAACAGGTAATATTGGAGGAAAAAAGGATCGGGCATGTTGAATGTCATCATGCTGAACCTTTGTTCTTATGGGATAAAAGGGTCTGGAAGTGACTGGCAGTGACTTCTCCAGCTCTCTCCATTAAAAACACTTAAAGGGAGTGTCTGATCTCAACATTTATGGTATATTACTAGTATGTACAACAAATGTCAGACAGGTGCCACCTCTGAGATCCACTGAAAAACCCCAGAACAGTGTAGGTCCCACCTATGAGACCTTAGAAACCCCAGAACAGTGCAGGTCCCACCTCTGAGACCTCAGAAACCCCAGAACATTGCATGTCACACCTCGGAGACCTCAGAAACCCCAGAACAGTCCAGGTCCCACCTCTGAGACCTGAGAAACTCCAGAACAATGCAAGTCCCACCTCTGAGACCTCAGAAACCCCAGAAAAGTGCATGTCACACCTCTGAGACCCGAGAAACCCCAGAACAGTGCAGGGTCCACCTTTGAGACCTCAAACACCCAAAACAGTGCAGGTCCCACCTCTGAGATCTCAGAAACCCCAGAAAAGTGCAGGTCCCACCTCTGAGACCTCAGAAACCCCAGAAAAGTGCAGGTCCCACCTCTGAGACCTCAGAAACCCCATAAAAGTGCAGGTCCCACCTCTGAGACCTCAGAAACCCCAGAACAGTGCAGGTCCCACCTCTGAGACCTGAGAAACCACAGAACAATGCAAGTCCCACCTCTGAGACATGAGAAACCCCAAAACAGTGCAGGCCACCTCTGAGACCTGAGAAACCCCAGAGCAGTGCATGTCACACCTCTGAGACCTGAGAAACCCCAGAACAGTGCAGGGCCCACCTTTGAGACCTCAAACACCCCAGAACAGTGCAGGTTCCACCTCTCAGACCTCAGAAACCCCAGAACAGTGCAAGTCCCACCTCTGAGACCTGAGAAACCCCAAAACAGTGCAGGTCCCACCTCTGAGACCTGAGAAACCCCAGAGCAGTGCATGTCACATCTCTGAGACCTGAGAACCCCCAGAACAGTGCAGGTCCTACCTCTGAGACCTGCTTAGAAACCCCAGAAGAGTACAGATCCCACCTCTGAGACCTGAACAATCCCAAAAGAGTGCAGGTCCCACCTCTGAGATCAGAGAAACCCCAGAACAGTGCAGGTCCCAACTCTGAGACCTGAGAAACCCCAGAACAGTGCAGGTCCCAACTCTGATATCTCAGAAACCCCAGAACAGTGCAGGTCCCAACTCTGAGATCTCAGAAACCCCAGAACAGTGTAGGTCCCACCTCTGAGACCTCAGAAACCCCAGAACAGTGCCCGCAAAATGAAAGAGAGCAAGAGCGTGAGCAGTGAGTCAGCGCTAAGCTTTTTTCACAACTCTCACAGGGATAAATGGAGGGTGTCCACACACACGTGGCTGCTCTCCCTTTACTTTGAGGACCCTGGTCTGGAAATAGGAGAGGGTCCCTGGGGTGGGACCTGCACCTTTCTGACATTTGTTGTACATCCTAGTAATATGCCATAAATGTTAAGACCGGACAGCGTCTTTAGGTGTTTTTAATGGAGAGAGCTTGAGAAGTGACTGCCAGACACTTCTGACAAAGGTTTGGCATGATGACATTCAATATGCCCGATCCGTCTTTCCTTCTATATCATCGGTTGCTGGATAGAAGAACATATAAGATAGTCAGCTGGCCACTGACTTTGCTGTTCTGTGTATGGGCACCTTTAGAATAAATTTTTATAAGGTGGATTTATTGAAGAAATGTCTGCGATGTTCACATTCACAAGAACGGGGCTTGCAGAAATGCATGTGCTTGTTACTGAAACAACCTCAGATGTATGGGATGGATTTTCTTTCAGAAAAGGTATGTGCAAAAACAGTAGGTGTTTCTATGTTTCTGTAAGGAATTAGTTGTATGTGCCATTTGTTGGCAATATGGCAACATAAAAAGTAACCTGTGATATGACAGATAGGTTCATTGTGTATGTGTGCGCTCGAGTGTGTGCCTACATGTATCACATTGTAACTGTAAAAGACAAGTTTACAATTTTTATATAGGTTTTGCTATGTGATCGATATGGGGACCATCTACAATTCTGCTGTTACACTGGACCACCAGGCTTAAAAGGTTGTCTCACTTCAGCAAGTGACATTTATCATGTAGACAAAGTTAATACAAGGCAATTACTAATGTATTATTATTATCCATATTGCTTCCTTTCCTGGCTGGATTCATATTTCCAGAACATTATACACAGCTCGTTTCCATGGTTACGACCACCCAGCAATCCATCAGTGGCGGTCATGCTTGTACACTATAAGGATAAGTGCCGGCCTCTCTGGTGGCCGGGGCCATGGGAGCTCACATAGGCTGGTGCTTTTTCCGATACTATGCAAGCATGACCACCTCTGATTGAGTGAAGGGTGGTCGTAACCATGGAAACGAGCAGTGTATAATGTGATGTAAAAATTAATCCAGCCAGCAATGGAGGCAATATGGATAATACCACTGTATTAGAAAGTGCCTTGTATTAACTTTCTCGGCATAATAAATGCTACTTGCTGAAGTGAGACAACCCCTTGAAGATCTGTACAGATGTATTCAAAGTTTCTGCCAGGAGTTCTGTCATGGTTTCCATTACTTTTGACAGAACCCAGATGGGCCGTATTTTAAAGGGGTTGTCTCACTTCAGCAAATGGGATTTATCATGTAGAGAAGGTTAATACAAGCCACTTACTAATGTATTGTGATTGTCCATATTGCTTCCTTCCTGTCTGGATTCATTTTTCTATCACATTATAAACTGCTCATTTCCATGGTTACAGACCACCCTACAATCCATCAGTGGTGGTCGTGCTTACACAATATAGGAAAAAGCACTAGCCTATGTGGGCTCCTATGGTCCCAGCCACCAGAGAGGCTGATGCTTTTTCTTTTTCCACTGATGGATTACAGGATGGTCGTAACCAAGGAAACGAGCTATGTATAATGTGATGGAAAAATTAATCCAGCCAGCAAAGAAAGCAATATGGACAATCACAATACATTAGTAAGTGTCTTGTATTAAAGAGGACCTTTCATGGGTCCAGACTCTGTTTACTAAGTACCGGGTTATAGAGGACATGTGAGGTGGAGGCCAGATCACTTACTACTTTTTCAGGGCGACGCTCCTTTTGCCCGCTCTGCGCCTCCAAAGTTCTCGCGCACACTATGCTAATGCATAGCAACGGAACAGGGAGGAGGAGACACCAGGGATTCTCAATGAGCGTCTCCTTCTCCCTGGCTGTAGCGCTGTCCAATCGCAGCGGAGAGTGTCACAGCCAGGAAGAAGGTTTCCTCCCTGGCCGTGACGCTTTCCGCTGCGATTGGACAGCGCTACAGCCAGGGAGAAGGAGACGCCCATTGAGAATCCCTGGCGTCTCCTCCTCCCTGTTCCGATGCTATGCATTTAGCATAGCGCACGCCCGAACTTTGGAGGCGCAGAGCGGGCGAACGGAGCGGCGCACTGAAAAAGTAGTAAGTGATCTGGCCTCCACCCCACATGCCCTCTGTAACCTGGTACTTAGTAAACAGAGTTTGGACCCATGAAAGGACCTCTTTAACTTTCTCTACATGATAAATGTAACTTACTGAAGTGAGACACCCCTTTAAGTCAGCAGGGCCTGTCAGTGACTGGAATTGTCGGAGCATCATGGTTTCTGTACAGTAGGTGCTATTCTTATAGCTCATCCATCCACTATACAGGTTTATGTTCAGTATTTATTCTATTGAAAACTCTGCTATATCCGTTATGTCACCAAGAGGAAATTATAGCTTATTAGTAAATTAAGCCTAAAAAGTGATAAACTTTATTAGCAAATGATCTACTGTTGGGATTATGTACTTGATCTTCATGGTCTTGCTGTAATCGGGCCTAATTATTGTGTCAGAGCCTGGAGGAACCTGAGAATAAGGCTCCATTCACACGTCCTGTTTTTCTTTCCTGATTCGATCCTGATTTTTTCAGGACCCATTGAAATGAATGGATCCAGATCAGGATCAGGATTGAATCAGGAAAGAAAAACAGGACGTGTGAATGGAGCATAATCCAGATTTCCTGTGGGGCAAGTCCATCATTATTTGGTTGATGATATTATATGATATTTATGGCACCTGAGATAAAGTTTATTGCTCAGTTCTCCAGATACCCCTGACGGGTCTTCTTCTAGTCTTCCAACATCTAAGCAATCTGTTTACTGTTAAAAAAAAAGATAAAAAAGACATCAATTGTGATCATAAAGTGTTAAAAAAGCAAGCAAAATGTTATGAATGTACAAAGATCAAAATGCAAAAAAAAGTGGAGCGCAATAATGAATACAGTTCAGAGGACTGATAGTTATGAGTCTACTGTATTTATAAGGGGAGTAATCCCCCCTGCTCCTTTGCCCCAATTAAAAATTGTCCCCTTCAATTGTATGGGGGCTGTCGGTCAGTGAAAACAGACAAAATAGGATATGTCCTATGTTTTGACTGCTGTTATTCACGAACTATCACAGAAAGTGTGAATAACCCCATAGACTACCATGGGTCTTAAAATAGCCATGTGTTGACCGTGAAAAAGCACGGCTATTTTTCACTGACTGCAACCTAATCGTACAAGTATCACGAGTATCACAGATGACTGATCCACTATAGGGTATAGATGAGAAAATTAAATAAAGCCCCAGTGAAAATAGTAATAAGCCAAAATCCAGCTAAAGATTAAAATATATTTTTTTTAATATTTTTCAAGAGTCTTGTGTCCATCTCACTAATTGAAGCTTATCACTTAGCGAACTCTGATTTCTGTTGGTTTCATATGTTGGTTAATGGAGTTTTCCACATGTTTAATATTGGTGACCTATCATCAGGATAGCCCATCAATACCTAATCGTGGGGGTTCTGACTCGCAGCACCCCTACCAAAAAGCTGTTGTGTTCATTGGCCACATGACCTAGGTCTGTGATGACTAACCTCCCGCAATCCACCTGTGGTAAAACTAAGATTCCCAAAATATACACTTGCTTGGCTGATCTCAGAACGCTATAAAAATGAATGGAGTACGCTGGGAGTCATAGTTTCACCACAGCTGGAGTGCCGGAGGTTAGTCATCACTGGCTAGGTGCAGCTCAGTTCCATTCAAGTGACTGGGGCTTAGTTGCAATAACAAGCACAGCCACTAGCCAATGGATGATACTGTGCTTGGTAAGGCCTTGTTCACACATCAGTTATTTGATCAGTTATTTTGATCAGTTAAGCCTCATTCACAAGTCAGTATTTTGGTCAGTGATTTCCATCAGTGATTGTGAGCTAAAACCAGAATTGGAGCCTCCACAGACATAAGGTATAAGAGAATGATCTGCACCTGTTCTGTGTTTAGAGCCGCACCTGGTTTTGGCTCACAATCACTGATGGAAATCACTGACCAAAAGACTGACGTGTGAATGAGGCCTTATGCTCCATTCACACGTCCTGTTTTTCTTTCCTGATTCGATCCTGATTTTTTCAGGATCCATTGAAATGAATGGATCCAGATCAGGATCAGGATCGAATCAGGAAAGAAAAATAGGACGTGTGAATGGAGCCTTATTGTGAGCCAAAACTAGTTGCAGGTCAAAAACACTGAACAGGTGCAAATCTTTTCATTATACCTTATGTCTGTGTAGCCTCCACTCCTGGTTTTGTCTCACAATAACTGATGGAAATAACTGATCAAATAACTGATGTGTGAACAAGGCCTAAGCTTTGACTGCCACATCTTCAAACGACTGATGGGTTGGGGTGCTGGGGCCTCACAGATCAGATATTGATGACCTATTCCTGACGATAGGTCATCAATATTAAATGTCCAGGACATTTCCATTATTCCCACACCCATATTCTTTCAACCATTTATTTAAAATTCTAGTATTAATTTTATGAATACCCATGAAGTGGCTTATATGTATACTTGGTTATACCATAGATATACAAATACACCATAGAAACTTTTCAAATGTGCCTGGTTTTCTAAACAATGCAGAAACCATGGTACTAGACCTTTGTTTAGGGGTTTATAATTTAGGTTAATTGGATTATTGTCAGCTGAGGTCCTATCAGTCCTTTGAGACAGGATTACCTTGATATCTTCAGGGAGAACAAAGAAAAAACCTCCAAGAGCACAGCTTGTAGGTGACAGGGTAAAGAGTAAGAGACTAGCCTCCTGTCCTTATACAAGCACGCTTTATCACTTTCTTGTTATATTATAACTTTTTTGTAATATTAGGCTGCCATAGGATGTAAATATCTATTTGAATTAGGGTACAGCCACACAGTTAGGTTACCTGATCCAATTTTGGAAGCAAAAACCTGGAGTGACCTACGAAATAGAGAAGTCATATCTAGCCTTTATACTTACTTTAGGATGATCGCTCCCATTGTGATGCATATATCCTCCATGACCACGCATATTATAAATCTTCCCCATTTATGTGCTTCTGGCATTGCTCATTACCTATCATCAGAAAATAATTTCTTGTTTAAAGAGGACCCATAATCATTACTGATTTTTTTTTTATTTTTTTTTTTTAGTAAATGAATGTTTTCCCTATGGAATAACAATTTTGGAGTACCTTTTACCCTGCACTGTACCATTCCGCCATTATTCCCGCTATAAATTGCCATTTTCCTTTCCTACACAGTCTGACACTGGACAGTGTGAGAGTATTCCTCCCCCCCCCCAATCCAGTTGTAGTAGGAGTAACCTCAGAATGGAACAACACAGATTGCTACAGACTTTTGTCCGTCAAAACTGTAATCACCACATTGAAACACTTTGCCTGATGTCTACGTTTGCGACCAGAGAGTTAGTTTTTTTTAACTGTGGATAGAGGATAACATGACATAATTGAAATACCCCTTTAGGCGAAAAACAGATATTTTGTGGCATTTTTCTGCATGCTTATGGTTTTATTGGCATTTTTGCACCTGCTGCTTTTGGTGCATTTTTTGTAGGAAAAACGCTAGCTCCAGATGAAAGACTGTAGGAAAAGAAAAGCAGGCCAGACAAGCTTTTTTGCCTGGTGATGTTTTGTTTTAATGGGTTGAGTTTTTCTCTATGGAAGTTTTTTTTAAATGCAGAATGTTGAAGCTTTTAGCATTTTTTTCGTTACCTTCTCTATAGAAGAAAAATTGTCTTGTTTATAAAAAAAACGCACAAAAAAAATCACTAAAAACTCTATGTGGTATGGAGAAAAAGTGTAAGTGGTTTCTTTAACTTTTTAAATGGCAAAAAAGGGCCACCACAAGTGAATGTGGGTAGGAGCCCTTAGAGGGCTTTTACAGAAAAAAAAGGGTGGGAGAGATTTATCAAAACTGGTTTAAAAGAAAACTTAGTTGCCCATAGCAAATAGTGTTGAGTGAATCAAGGTAGCCAAAGTGGACTTCGATCTGAATTTCGGGAAACATTTGAAGCCGAATTTCCTCATATTTCGTGGTAACAAATCAGTTTTTCCCAAAATGGGGGCTTAAAATTAAAAAAAAAATTATACTCACCTCATCCACTTGCTTGCAGACAGGCCATCTACTCCCGTCTTGATTGAATAAAACCTGCCATAGGACCTGCGGCAAGTGTAATGACCCCTGATTAACCCATGAAAGGCTTAATGGTAGCCACAGGTGCCGTGATCAGCGTTGAGCGCAGCATCTGAGTGGTTAAATGATTTGGGGCAGCGTAATTGCCGTTCCCCGGCATTGGGCCCGCTCCATACAATGGAAAGCGATTTGTGGCTAAGTAATTCATAACAAATCAAATTTCTGGTCAAAGTTCGACGAAGCAGCCATATTAAATTTCTCAAACCTTAGCTCATCTCTACTAGTAACTAATCACCTTTTATTTTACAGAGCTCCTTTAGAAAATGAAAGGTGGAATCTGACTGGTTACTATGGGCAAGTAAGCCAGTTCTTTACACTAGTTTCGATAAGTCTTCCCCAGTGTCTTTCTTCTAGAAACATCATACCTACCATGGATTGTGTCTGGTATCGCAGACGAGCACAACAGTGATAGTCTATGGGTATATTCACACATCTGTTTTGCAGACGATTCATGAATATCTGTGTCATAAAATAGAACATGTTCTATTTTCTCTGACTCTATACCAACTATTGGTTGGCTTACTTTGAGACAGATTTTTATGACAGAATTGTGCTGCAATTTTGTTGCAAATGGAAAATTTTAGGCCCTGCCCCCTTGTCAGGCATGACGGAAGAAAGTGTACAAACTGTAGATGAACAAAATTTGTCTAATTTGTTCCAGATTTTTGTCATAAACACATTAGTAAATCCGCATTTCAGCAGCTCCTACCTAGGCCTCATGCATACATCTGTATTTTGGGTCTACATCCAATCCTCATTTTGTGTGGATCACATATGGACCCATTTATTTCTATGGCCCAGCAAAAAAATACAGATAGCACATGGATGTCATCCTTGTGCTGTCCGCATCCATGCAGCAAATTACAGATCATGTCCTATTCTTGTTTTACAGACAAGAATAGGCATTTCTATAATAGGGACAGTGGAAAATGCGAGATGCACACGGCCAGTATCACATATTTTGCGAATCTGCAGTTTATGGACTACAAAACGGGAAAGACCACGTGCATGGGGTCATAGTTAGAATTAAAGGGGTTGTCTCATTTCTGAGACATGAGCCCTAAAGATGCACCAGATTTATCATCCAGCATCAGCTACTGTCATAAATCTGGCACAGTTTAGGACTGTCTTCTGGGGCGGACTGGGAACTTAAAGTGGCCCTGGAAAAAATACTAAAAGTGACCTATTTTGTAGTTGGCTTCAAACTGATAGAAGGCAGGACCAGCAATACCATATTGTGGCACATTATACCACCTCAACAGAGCCAAATACCACAGTGCATCACAAAATACTGTCCCCAGCAGCACAAAATACATCCTCAAAAACTTCCACTAGCCGGCTGTAAAGAGGGCCCAGGCAGCCCCCTGGGCATCGGCCCACTGGGAAATTTCCCTATAAGGTCTATGGGCCAATCCGCCCCTGACTGTCTGAGTGTTTATATACGTGATATATAAATACGAATTGCATGCCATTGTATTGTAGGGTCCTGACGCATCCGAATATCCCTGAAACCCGTTGTGTATGTTGAATTAAGATACTGTACCAATAAAAGAAGATTCTTTACACATCCTGGTCATGATGGCACCATGCAGTAATATCTACTGGACTTTGTGAATTATCTTCCTGGGGGAAGGGCATTTCCTGCGTCGGGGAAACACCAAAGGACCAGAGCAAATTTCATCTATATGGCTGCAATAGAGTTGAGCCTTTATGTAGCACAACTCCATAAGGTAAATCTCCAATTGGAAACCTCAACCACGGTACCACATCCTGAATGTACTTACACTTACACTTCGTTTGACAAAATTTTTTTCCAAGTAATAACCATGTGTAATGTGATGGAAAAATGAATCCAGCCAGTAAAGGAGGCAATATGGACAATCACAATACATTAGTAAGTGCCTTGTATTATCTTTCTCTACATGATTAAGGCTACTTTCACACTAGCTTTTTTGCTGGATCCGGCAGGGTTTACCAAAAACGCTTCCATTATGAACGGATCCTGTTGTATTGTCTTTAACATAGCCTAGACGGATCCGTTTTCTATTGTGTCAGATTGTGTCAGAGTTAAACTGATCCGTCTTGCTCCGCATACCATGACGGAAAGAAAAACGCAGCTTTTTGTGGTTTGCTTTCCGGTATAGGAACACAACCAAATGGAAAGGAATGCATTTTGGAGCACTCTGTTCTGTTCAGTTACATTTTGCCCTCATTGACAATGAATGGGGACAAAACGGAAGCATTTTTCTTCGGTTTTTAGATCCCATCACAGATCTCAATACCTGAAAATAGAAACGGTAGTGTGAAAGTAGCCTAATAATGCTATTTGCTGTAGTGAGACGACCCCTTTAATGAATATTATCCCGATTATGCTAAAAGTAAATTATTCTAGGAATATACACAGAACAAGTTCAATCTATCCAGAACAGAAGACCATTTATGTAACAACAGGATCACATGTGGCAGTAAAAGGGGATCCCAATATCCCACAATGGTACTTACTCAGACAACAGAATCAAAGGCACTCCCTGGCTCAATGTGTTTGTGCTCTTGTCTGCTATTTTCTAAGGGTTTTTAATCACAACTGTAGCAGATTGATCAATGACAGATATAAGCAACAACTTTTGCATGCCAAAGGTGCAGGATATTTTTATCTGAGATAATATTTCTCTCCTAAAAGGGCCCTGCTCTGCTATGTATTAATTAAAATCTAAATACTAAATATTGATTGATGCGTTATCAGGCCGAGCAGTTGGGCCCTGCCACATTGATTTTTTCCTGTGATTTATTATCATATTTAAGAAAAATCATTTTGTGTGATTATACGAGGAAATAGACTTTAGTGAGGGTGTAATTCTTTTGTATCACTTTTGTTGTGAGGAGGATGGGCCGATTCCTCAATTGTGTCTAAGATTGCAGATATCCTTCATTGCTTCTTCTCTTTGGCTTCCGACAGCTAATGCTTTAAGCCTGCTTGGTCTTGTCATTAGGAATAATGGGTATTAGGATTAGCTCTTTAATCACAACTAAGATTCACAGATGGTATGAACCTAACATCTTCAAATTATCAAATTATTAACAAGTATTTATTTGTAACAGGTTTAGATTTGGTAACAAAGGAGCTAAGACACAGAGGAGGGGTGAATTTCAGATATGATGGATGCACGCGTCCAATTGCTGGTAATCATATACTATCAATAATCCTATTCCCAAGAAATAAAAATGATTGATACAAATAAATTGTTCTACTGTCTCCTATGAGGATATTGTATTAATCTATGTCACCCCCCCCCCCCCCAACAAAAAACAATCCTTATTTTCCACTTGAATGAGCACAATTAAGGCTGTGAATAACGGGGATAGTGCAAAAACCAAAATCTTTTCATTTAAGGATATACAGTAACTAGATTTAATGCGTCTGAAATACAATTGAGACAAATAAGGACGGAAAACCGATCTCTTGGCAGTTGCTTCTTAATAATAGGGTTATTAATTATTGTACAAAAATACCAGTAAATACAATTAGAGTATGTGCTCATGGCAGACTTTTCATGCAGCATGCTGAAATCCACATAAAATCCACACGCAATCCACATTGAATGCATGTGAATGGGCGGTCCATAACGTAGGAACATTTCCATGCAGATTTCTGGTATTTTTTCTGCAGGGTAAATAAGAGGCATGTCACTTTTTTTTGGATGGAAAACATCAGGATTCACCCCATCACTTGACAATGTAGCTGATCCCCAGGTGAATCTGTGGCACTGAGGCACATCCATGCAAGAAATCTGAGAATTAGCCTGGAAAATGGAAAATACATGTCAGATTTTACTCTAGACTCTAAACCAATATTGGTTTGTATTTTTTTTTTTTTTGGAGGGGGGTGGAGTGGGTTGGGGTTATCGTCTCTTTAAAAAAAAATTAAAGAGATTGCTCCACAAAATATATTCTTCATTTTAATAAGAGGCACCTGAATCTGAATTCTTGTGTAATTACATTACTTTTTGTATAGCCACTGAAGTATTCAATAAAATCAATCTTTATAGTAGCACCTATTTTCCTTATTTTTCTCACTAGATAGATCATTTTATTACTTCTCTCACTAGATAGACTCACATGCTCAGACCCATCTTCAACTACCACCATCATTTGTGACAATTAAAGGGAGAGAGTTGCAACACAAAGGAAGCACCCGATTAGCTGTAATAGGAGAGATCTGCTTGAGAAAGGTAATGCCCCTTGAGCAGTGCCAAGAAGAGAGCTGCAGCAGAAAGGACATGTCCCCTGTGCTGCCAATCTGAGCCAGCAAGAACATCTAGCATAGCTTTTGGAGCCATGAAAGGGTCCAGCTATGAATCATTGAGAGGTGCCTGCCTGGTTCTAGCTTTGTTTATCATGTACTATATGATGTTTGATTTTAAAAGGAATCTTTCACCTGTTTTTCACCTATATAACTAACAGCACTGCCCCACAGAAGATTGCAGACACATCCCAGGCATACCTGTGTGCACTGTGTGTCTGTATTCCATGTCCAGAAAAAGCACTTTTACTCTGCTGGAAAACAGCTCCCAATTGCCCAGCTGAAAGTGAAAGTAAAAACAGCTTTCTCTCGAAGCATATATCCTTTTACAAGTTAGTAACAAGATCTTAGAAAAGCATTGTCTCTCTATGCCTATGCTCTCATTCTAAAAGGGACCAGCGTCATGTGTTTATCTTACTTTCTTACCCCAGTGCCATATTGGAGCAGCCTCAGCCAATGTAGAAAAAGTTAATTAAATGGATTTTTTTTTTTTACCAATGGAGAACTATTACATTTTACATATGACTAGTGATGAGTGAGCATGCTCGGCCGAACTCGCTGTTCGGCCAAGCATGCTGGCGCTCGGGTCCACTCGTTGTTCGGCCGAACACCGGGTGTACTTGAGCGCCATGCTCGAGTCCCCTCCATGAACACTAATTAATTAGTGTGCGGCGAGGGATGGCATTCAGTGTAATGCCAGTAGCCATTGTAGCTAATGGCATTACACTGATTGGCTGGCCGGGAACGCGTCATCGGGTGCTATATAGCACCCGGTGACACGTGACCGGCCAGTCTTAGTCAGGGAGAGCTGCCGCAAGGAGGGACAGATAGCATAGGGATAGTTAGTTTATTTTTAAAAAAAACAACCAAAAGCCCTTTTAAGGTATATTGGAATACATGGGCACTGTTTTTTTATTTATTGGAGCACCCGTGTAAACCAGGCACGGGAGTGCCTGGTTTAGTCCCATTGACTTACATTATGCTTGGCCAGAGCACCCGAGCATACGAGCACCCAGGTGCTCGCTCAACACTACATATGACTATATACATAGTTTAACCACAATACTCATTGGAACATGAGTGTTTATGCTATTAAAGGGAGTCTGTCACCTCATTTTCACCTATATAACTAACAGCAGTGCCCCACATAAGATTGCAAACGCATCCCAGCCATATCTGTGTGCACTTTGTGTCTGTATTACATGTTCAGAAAAAGCACTTTTATTTAACAGCTCCCAAGTACCCAGCTGAAAGTTAAACTAAAAACAGCTTTCTCTCCCAACTGGATTTCTAACAGCTATATCTTCTGATATACTGGATATAATGCTGTAATTTTGGTATCATTTGAAAGCTTGGAATGCCAGCTTTCAAAGAAGGTCAGAGCCATTTTTCTCATACAAATTATTTTATTTATATATTTTTTTATAATATAACAGCAATTGTATAATTGTAAGCAAAAAAAAAATTACAAAAAATAAGTATAACATTATCCGCAAGTTGAGGAGTGTAGAATATATAAAAATAGTTAATACAGATCAATCTTTCAAATGCTGTATGAACATAATAAAAAAGTGAATGTTCAATTCTTGG
The DNA here is from genome assembly GCA_900303285.1 of Rhinella marina. Classification (NCBI taxonomy): domain Eukaryota; kingdom Metazoa; phylum Chordata; class Amphibia; order Anura; family Bufonidae; genus Rhinella; species Rhinella marina. Next base: position 60,561 of record ONZH01005381.1, on the reverse strand, counting down.
TTTTAGCTTATAGTCACATTAATTAGTTGCATCAATCTTTATTGTACTACAGGTTATGGTTACAGAGCCATTTTTCTATCTGCTATCAATCCCAAGATATAAGAAGCTAAAGCAGCCCTTCCTTCTTCAGTCTGGTTTACTTTGGGCACTTGCAGCAGCAGAGCTGGGCACTTGGGAGCTGTTTTCCAGCAGAATAAAAGTGCTTTTCCTGGACATGTTATAAAGACACAAAGTGCACACAGGTATGTCTGGGATGTGTCTGCAATCTTAAGTGGGGCAGTGCTGTTAGTTATATAGGTAAAAAACAGGTGAACGGCTCCCTTTAATTTTTTACATTAATTATATACATGATTAATGTGAATATATGACCATTTCAAAATATTCACAATAAATATAAACGCAAATATTAGTCTTCTGATTACATCAGTTACCTATGTCATTGCTGCCCCACTACTTCTATTAGGAATATTATTCATTGAACTACTACTCCTCTTATTTTTGCCTTCACCACCACTCCCCTCCTCTCTTTGCTCTGTTCACAGCTGCACAGCTGCTTCTAATTGTTAATCAGCTTCTGCTATAAATGCTGGACTGCCCTCTCATTGCTTACCTGGGCTTAAGTTCCTACTTTACTTGCTTACCAGTGAAGGTGTGCTATTCTGATTGTCTGCCCTTGTGCCGAACTTCTGCTGGTTTACCAACATGGATACTCCAATGCCTGCTCCGACCTTAGCCTGTCTACTGTACTGACCCTTTTCTGCCTGCCCTGACCTTGGATTAGTTTTACAGAATTGCCTGCTCTGTCCTCTGCCTGTTGAACAACCAAGTATTGCCTGACCCCTTGGTGCTTTGCACCAACGTCTCTGACCCCCATGGGTGAGCTCCCAACTACACAGGTACTATTCCAAGGGGTAGCAGCCTTGTGTGTCCCCTGCAGCAAAAGCCAGATCACTGTACAGAGGTTAGCAGAGCAGAGCTGGAGAGGGTTCAGAGGAGGGCAACTAAAGTAATAACTGGAATGGGTGGACTACAGTATCCAGAAAGATTATCAAACTTAGGCTTATTCACTTTAGAAAAAAGACGACTGAGGGGAGATCTAATAACTATGTATAAATATATCAGGGGTCAGTACAGAGATCTCTCCCATCATCTATTTATCCCGAGGACTGTGACTGTGACGAGGGGCCATCCTCTGCGTCTGGAGGAAAGAAGGTTTGTACACAAACATAGAAGAGGATTCTTTACGGTAAGAGCAGTGAGACTATGGAACTCTCTGCCTGAGGAGGTGGTGATGGTAAGTTCACTAAAAGAGTTCAAGAGAGGCCTGGATGTATTTTTGGAGGGTAATAATATTACAGGTTATAGTTACTAGAGAGGGGTCGTTGATCCAGGGAGTAATTCTGATTGCCTGATTGGAGTCGGGAAGGAATTTTTTTCCCTAAAGTGGGGAAAACTGGCTTCTACCTCACAGGGTTTTTTTGCCTTCCTCTGGATCAACTTATAGGAAAACAGGCCGAACTGGATGGACAGATGTCTTTTTTCGGCCTTGTAAACTATGTTGTAAACTATGTAAAACCAGGGGATCCCCAGGATAACGCCATTAAAACTAGCCCAAAGTCAAACCAGTCAGTTGGTACAGTGGGTCCACACCAACTGCCCTTTAAACTTTTATAGTACACTCATATAGCTGTGTTAAATGCATACATAAATGTCTGATAGGAACATGTTTCAGAGGTAGAACCCACACCTATCTCAAAAATAGGGCTCCCGAAGTAAAGGGAAAGCATGCTGCGTAAGTGCAGTGTTCTCTCCATTCACTTCTCTGGGACTTCCAAAAATAACCGAGTAGGAGCTATTTTCAGAAGTCCCACAGTGGTGAATGGATGGTGGCCATACTGCTTGCTCTCTCTTTACTTCAGGGTCCCCTTCCTGAAGACAGGAGCAGGTTCCATATCCTAGTAATAAATGCCCCAGATAGGAATACCCCTTTAAAGGGAACCTGTGACTTTAAAAATGGACTCCAATTTGTAGGCTTCATGCTATAAAGCAGAAGGAGCTGAACAGAAATATATTTTTGTAGGAAAATAATTAGTGAAACTGTTCATTCAAACCTCGGCATATTTTGAGTCCAGTGGGCGGTTCTTACCAGTGATCGATAGCCTTTGCTGTATACATATGCATTCAGGTCTGTCAGTCTCTGAGTAGGACTCCCAATTGGACTCCTAAACCTAGAATAAGGCCCATTCACACGACTGTATGAATGGGGCCGTATCTATCTGCAAAATTGCGGGCATAGATGCAGCCCCATTCACTTCTATGGGGCCGGGAGCCGCGGCACGGAGCTAGCTCCGTGCCGCGGCTCTTTTGAAGCATGTCCTATACTTGTCCGTGCGCACGGACAAGTATAGGCATTTTCTATGGGGCCGCCCGGCGTGTGTTCCGAGCGCTGCTATAATGCGGACCCACAAATATACGTTCGTGTGAATGGGGCATAAGTTTGAATTAATAAATTATGTTCTATGGATTCTTTTCCCACAAAACTACATATAAATTTACTCAGCTCCTTCTGCTCTACAACATGCTGCAGATTGCATTGCATTTTATACTTGATGAGTTCCCTTTGCATGAGAACAGGTGGTGTTGTGTCCAAACAGGTGGAGTTGATGTCATTGAAGAATTATGGTAGAAGGGACCCAAAAGAGTGCAGTAAATATCCATCTACATTATTCTGGTCAAACTAATAAATGGATGTGATTGAAACCGATTACACCAGGATACTTGGTTAATATTCGGAAATAGTGGACATAGTACAGGACACACATGTGCAGGCAATCTCTCCTGGTAACAGCTGAAACTGGCTGTAATGTGACCTATTCAAATACAGCTAGAGGACGAGGTTACTTGAGAAGCTTCAAGGTTGACAGGAAAGCCAAGGGTCACAATGACAACCACCGGTTCAAGGTTAAGAGACAAACCAAAAGGTCAGAAGCAGAGGAATACTGAACATATAAAGAAGCCATTTTCTATGAATGTAATATGCATTAAAAAAAGGTTTAAACATGGATGTATACAGGCTCGGACTGGCCCACAGGTGTACAGGTGAATCCCCCGGTGGGCCCCTGAGCAAGGTGGGCCCCTAGTCTCCCACCCCTTGCACAAGTGGCATATAACACAGTAGACTTACTGTACTACATACTTATATTCAATGTATAGCCCCTCAACCAGCCCATGTTCATATAAAAAAACTTGTTAGATTATTTATTATATTTGAATGTATCCGTACAGTGGGCCCCCAAAATAATTTTTACTGGTGGGCCCTAGGTACCCCAGTCCGACACTGGATGTATATATCTCATTTCACTGAGCTTTACAAAATAACATAATTCTACTGGATCCCCCATCTAATCAGTGTACAGTATATACACCATCAGCATGTTGTGGTTTACACAGGCTGTATAAGACTCAGATATATACTCCAAAGAAAAATAAAATAAAAACTTTGTGATATATTTACCATTCATAATTTTATTCAACCTGCCAACACTGGTCCCCCATGTGTGACTACTAGAATGCAGTAATATTTCCTCAATAGTGATCTAATATCCTGAAATTTCTATTGGATGTGTCTTTGTAGCTAGTGAGGGGGTAGTTAGGGAGCAGGACACTGCCCTCTCTAAACTGGGAAGGACAGAACAGTATAGGGTGTGGTGAAGACCTCTTGAATACTGTCGGAACTGTCCCAGTTTTAATAGTTATACACTATAATATGCCAATGATATACACGTACAAACTGTGATGATAGATTTCTTTTACACTTATAAGTTTGGAGTATAAGCCAGTTGTGGTTGCTAAATACAAACGTCTGCACTATTCCTTTAAAGGGAATCTGTCACCTCATTTTCACCAATATAACTAAGAGCACTGCCCCACAGAAGATTTCAGACATATCCCAGACATACCTGTGTGGGCTTTGTGTCTGCATTACATGTCCAGGAAAAGCACTTTTATTCTGCTGGAAAACAGCTCCCAAGTGCCCAGCTCTGCTGCTGCAAGTGCTCAAAGCAAACCAGACTGAAGAGGAGAGGGCTGCTTTAGCTGCTCATATCTTGGGATTGGTAGCAGATAGAAAAATGTTCTGACTTTCTTTGAAAGCTGGCATTCCAAGCTTTCAAATGATACCAAAATTACAGCATTATATCCAGTATATCAGAAGAAAAAAAACAGTTCGGAGAGAAAGCTGTTTTTAGTTTCACTTTCAGCTGGGTACTTGGGAGCTGTTAAATAAAAGTGCTTTTTCTGAACATATAATACAGACACACAGTGCACACAGGGATGTCTGGGATGTGTCTACAATCTTCTGTGGGGCACTGCTGTTAGTTATATAGGTTATAATGAGGTGACAGATTCCCTTTAATAGCGTAAACACTCATGTTCCAATGAGTATTGTGGTTAAACTATGTATATAGTCATATGTAAAATGTAATAGTTCTCCATTACTTTTTCAACATTGGCTGAGCTGCTCCAATATGGCACTGGGGTAAGATAAAGTAAGATAAACTCATGACGCTGGTCCCTTTTAGATTGAGAGCATAAGCATAGAGAGGCAATACTGTTCTAAGGTCCGGTTACTAATTTATATGCTTTCTTTCTTCTGGGAATTCTGACTGTCTTGTTGGGCTAAAGCCTGTGTAACTATTTCACTACTGTGACAAACCAGGTTGTGTTGCAAGGGCACAGCTTGTGAGGATACCATGATGGTATTGACAGGTGGTGCTATGAGCATACAATCCTGGTTATCTAAGAGAGTTAAGGGGTTTATGAATGTTTCTCTGGTTGTCTAAGATGGTGAATACATTGATATTGATATGGATAATGGTCTAGGGAGTAATGTCAATTTTATTGTTTTTTTTACAGGTCTCAGTGCTAACATCACTGGTGATCTAAGCCAGTGAAGGGTTTCATGACTATTCCCGAATAGTCTAGGGCATTAGAAGTGTTCATGTCAACATACCCAGTGATCTAGGGTAGTAAATGGATTCATTTAACCCCTTCCTGACCAATGACGTAGTAGTTAGAGATGAGCGAACGTGCTCGTAACGAGCTCTGTAGCGCTCGGCTCCCCTGCGCTCGCATGGGCGCAGGCATCCGCTTCCGTCCTCCTCACCCGACGGAAGCGGATGCCTGCGCCCATGCGAGCGCAGGGGAGCCAAGCGCTACAGTGCTCGTTACGAGCACGTTCACTCATCTCTAGTAGTCGTACATCATAGTGCGAAACTCTTGTGCCCGCTCAATCACTGCAGGGGCCTGGCAGTCACTGATAGTCATGCCCCTGCTGTTATTTAAGCCTATTTAAGAAAAGATGATTGACCTCAGGGAGATCAACCATCATCCATCACCACAGAGACACCATCACGAGTCTCAACGTTGGTGAATCTAAAACAAGGCTCCCTGGGAAAAGCAATATGCAAATCAAAAGAAAACCATGGAGACACCATCACGTGTCTCAACGACGGTCAAAAGCTGTAAAAACCGGCATGGCTGTAAAAGCTGATGCCGGAGGATTAAACCTTGGCATAGAGGGTGTTTGTAGTGAGTGAAGATCTCCATCAGTTCCCCGCGCTGACGAGACAGTGACCCGATGGGTGACAAGGCAGCCTGATGCCTTGCAGAGGCATTGGGACCTGCCTTCTATGGAAGCCTAGCAGATCCAGCCCTTGGCTGGGTCTCCTAGGCAACTGTTAGTGTATTATACAGTGTAATACACTAACAGGCAATGCATTACAATACATATGTACTATAATGCATTGCAGAGGGGATTAGACCCCCAAAAGTTGAAGTCCCATAGTTGGAAAGAAATTAATTAGAAAAAAAAGTGTTTTAAAAAAAAAAAACACACACCTTTCCCCTGATTTTATATTAAAAAATTTAAAAAACACATACATTGCTGCGTCCATGGCGACCGGCTCTATAAATATATTGCATAATCTACCATGATAAAAACTGTAAAAAAAATAAATAACTCTGCCAAAAAAGCCATTTTTTGTCACCTTACATCAAAAGTGCAACACCAAGCGATGAAAAAGTCATATGCCCCCCAAAATAGTACCAATCAAACTGTCATCTCATCCCGCAAAAAATTAGCCCCTACATAAGAAAATCACCCAAAAAATAAAAAACATATGGCTCTCAGAATATGGAGACACTAAAACATGATTTTTTTTTTCAAAAATGCTTTGTGTAAAACTTAAATAAATAAAAAAAAATATATATATATATATATATATATATATCAGGTATTGTCATGTCCGTAATGACTTGCTATCACATGACCTAACCTCTCACGTGAACACCATAAAAAAATAAAAAATAAAACTGTGCCAAAAAAAATGTTTGGTCACCTTGCCCCATAAAGTGTAATATTGAAAGATCAAAAAAATGATATGTACACAAAAATGGTACCAAGAAAAATGTCAACTCTTCCTACAAAAAACAAGATGATCGGCAGAAAAATAAAAAAATAATATGGTGCTCAGAAAATGGAGACACAAAAACATATTTTTTTTTCAAAAATGCTTTATTATTTAAAATTGAAACAAAGTAGACATATTTGATATCTTTGTGTCTGTAACAACCTGCTCTTGTTAATGTCAGCATCCCTCAAAGACTAGTGTAATCATAAGGTTATGTATATCACTGGTCTAGGGCACAGATGGGGTAATTGCTACAAGCAACAGGGGTCTCCTGCTTGCTTCATGTTCACCTAGTTGCTATGCAACAGGCTTGCGTATGAACCTGGGTTTGGTTATCATTTAGCTTTGTCTGGTTGATTAAGATGGACTTGCCCATTGGTGTGCCTTTATATAGTCAGACCTCCATTCTGGTCAGATATAGTGTTTGCTAGTCGCATTTCTTCCATATATCTTGTACTTTGTTCTGTATTGTAGGATCTGTAGTTTCACGATTGTATCTTGTTCTGGCCTAGTGTGTTTTCTGTTTAATTTGGGATCTGTAGTTTCGCATTTATTAGTATTGAGGCCGGTTTCAGATAGAGTCTGATCAGTTTTGCTATGTTTCTTCTCATGGTCATTCATCCACTATCTACCTGTATGCCAGACACCTACCACCTACTTCATTGCTGGATAATCTTCTTCCACCAGTGAGTTTGCTTTACTGTCTTGTTTGCTCCCAGTGTTGATATATCAGTGATTTATATATGTTGATCTTACAACCATCCAGTTATTGTGCCATTCAGTCATATCGTAAGTCCTGGGGGGGTATCTGAGTATAAGAGCCATTGTTAGGACTTGGGAAAGACAACTTCTATAGGTGAAGTCCAGTTCTGCGGTCTTGTGCACAACAATTGTCATTACAGTAATACTATTTCATATCCGGTGTCCAGTGGTCACTCACCTCTCCAGCCTTCAGTATTATCTTTATGACTGGAAGCGGAACACTCATCATCCTATATGAGGGGGGAAGGGGACCCTTATATCCCTCCATATACAATTGTGTGCACGTCACTTTATTGCTGTCATATTTTTAAAGCCCATGTCATGTCAAATAATGCCACAAGATACCGATTCTCTATGGATACTCTTTCTACAGTGATTTGTCTTTTTCCAAGGTTTCATTGGCAACATTTTTAATATCTTTCAGCATGGAAACCACACAATGTCCAGTTTGTTTCTATGGGTACAGTGTTGCATGGTAAAGGCCACTTATTCTCAAATTATCTAATACTGTTTGCGTGTCTTGAGCACATCATAGAAGGAACCAGAAGAGGTTCCAGAAAGTTTACTTGGTACAGTGAAATCTTTAGCAGTCTACTGTAGTCTACTAAACATTGCATACAAATTTTCTGTGTACCAAAAATTCTGTTGAAGGATTTTCTGCATCAAAAATTTATCCCATATACATCTGAATGGAGCTTGCAAAAATCAGATGAGACAGAAACAACATGTATGGAACAAATTTCCTGTAGCAGGAATTTCTGTAACAGGAATCTGCCATGTATAAAGCATACCCTTAATAGGTCCAGAAAGACAGCTAGGAGATTACATTATTTCCTGACCAGTGGAGATCCAACTCTTGAGACCCCATCAACCCCCTCAGGCCAGTGATTGGCTATAGCAGTTACGTGCTGTCCATATGACGTCACCACTGCAGCCAAATAAACCAGAGCGGCAGTGGGTGATGTCAGGTAAGGCTACTTTCACACTAGCGTTTTAAAATTCTGGTATTGAGTTCCGTCATAGGGGCTCAATACCGGAATAAAACGCTTCAGTTTTGTCCCCATTCATTGTCAATGGGGACAAAACTGAACTGAAGACAACGGAATGCTCCTGAAAGCATTCCGTTCCGTCTTCAGACCAGAGAACAAACCGCAGCATGCTGCGGTTTGCTCTCCGGTCCAGGCATCCGCACCAAGACGGATCCGGAATGACCCCCAATGCAAGTCAATGGGGGTGGATCCGTCTGGTGTGACCATAATGGTAACCGGATCCGTCCTCCATTGACTTTCAATGGAGTCCATTACGGATCCGGGTACACATAGACACATACAGACATAAACATACACACACATAAAGACATACAAACACACATACATACTTACATGCTCCCCGGCAGGTCTTCGGAGCGTCAGGACGGCTCACACAGGTCACGATTCCCCACAGCGCCCTCTGCTGGGCGCCTGGTGGAATCGTCAGATGACGATTCCACCAGGCGCCCAGCAGAGGGCGCTGTGGGGAATCGTGACCTGTGTGAGCCGTCCTGACGCTCCGAAGACCTGCCGGGGAGCATGTAAGTATGTATGTGTGTTTGTATGTCTATATGTGTGTGTATGTTTATGTGTATGTATATGTATGTACTGTGTGACATGTGTGGGGCCGGAGCGCGGTTCCGGCTCCACACATGTCACTGCGGCAGGCCTGATCCGGCAGCACCCTTCACCTGCCGGATCAGGCCTGCCGCCAGTGTGAAAGTAGCCTAAGTAAAGCTCAGGGTTTTTTGGTTTTTTTTTTTTTTGCAGAAGGATCTGATCTGGTGTCCGGTTTCTTCCTACACATATGGTAGATGCCGGGGCTTTAAAGATGACAGGCATCTGAAGGCAGAGTCCATGATTGGCAACCACACCGAAACAGACTCTTAACTCCTCAGATGCTGTGGTCAATGGTGACGACAGGATCTGAGCAGTCAATTACTGGGTGTGCTGCACTCTCAGTGCCGGAACGTCTCCCACGTGATGAGATTGAAGGAGTTATTTGGTTGCGTCTGAAGGTTCTGAGCAAGGTTCCTATCAACCCTGGTGATCAGCATGTCAAGTCCCATAGAAGGACTAAAAATAAAAGTTTTAAAAGAATATAAAAAAAGATATAAAAACTCAAATCACTCTGTCCCCCATTTTAAAAATAAAACTAAATAACAACAACAAAATCAAAATGGTTGAATCACCATTTTCTGGCCGTTTCTCCTAAAAAAATTTAATAAAAGGCGATCAAAAAGGTCATACACACCCCAAAATGGTATCAATGAAAAATACAGATTGCCGCACAAAAATTACCCTCACACAGCTCAGTAGAAATAAATATGAAAAAGTTTTGGGGATCAAAATCAATGCGAAAAAAATGTTTTTATAGTATTAAAACACAAGAAAAACTCTAAAAATGTAATCGAACTGACCCATTGAGTGAAGTTGTGATTTTTAATGCTTAGGCAATGCCATTATAGCAAAACCCATAGAACTAAGACGGGATGCTATATAAAATAATGCCATTAGAAAGTACAACTTGTTCCGCATGGCATTTCAAGGAAACTGGGGCACATCCAAATTTATTCAGACTGAATCTGATGGCCAAATCAATATAATCAGACTCTAAACGAATTTTAGGAAAAGTAGATGGTTTTAGGGGATTGGTTTTTGGTACTGTATGTTCCTGTTGTACTATGATTTAGAAACAAAATCCCATCCATAAGGGTTATTTACCTAAAGACTGTCAATATCAAGATGTAAAGATTCTTGATTCCACGTCTATAGTCACAACTTTTTGGTATCATATCATACACAGAAAATTTCAATACAGTTCATGTTCATAAGACAGTTTTTATAAAGATAAACTGTTTCACATACTGTTACTTATACACAATATAAAAGTAGAGAAAAATAAAGATTTTAATAGCAATAAAACAGGAATTCAAACACGTTTTGAAGACTGATGATATACTCTCAAAGGGGTTTTCTGAAAGCCAAATTTTGATGACTGATTCTCAAGATAGGTCTTCTTCAGTATCTGATCATGGAGGTACCACACTCACCGATCAGCTGTTGGAAAGCACGGCAGCCTCCTCCTTGGCCTGTGACATCACATCCATCAGTCACATGTTCATTTTGTAGCTCAGTCACATTCAAGTGAATGGGATTGAGCTACAATACCAAACACGGCAGCTATACAATGTATGTTTGGCTGACTTTGGGGGTGACAAACGAGGGTAATTGACATAGAGCATCCAAAGAGGCCCCTTGGGATCAGCAGCACTAGATTTTTATTTTTGTGCATAGATCAGAGGTGCACCACATCAAGCTGTAACATTGTCCTAAGGACAACAATACAATTGGCACCTTGTGCAGGGAGCAACAGATACCCTGCCATTTTCTAAGGCACAAGTCACTTTAGCCTGCAGAGTGGAAAACTGAAAGATCATGCAGATGCAACTAGATGATTGTGTTGCATTGTGTTGACTGTGTCTGATCGCTGACTCCAGAGTCTGAAAGAGGCCTCTGCCACTTCATTCATTAGGGGATTGGCAGGGTAGAGGACAGAGTATTTTGATGCCCTAGACCAGGACTGGCCAACCTGCGGCTCTCCAGCTGTTGCAAAACTACAACTCCCAGCATGCCCAGTCTGCCTACAGCTATCATCCTACAGCAGGGCATGGTGGGAGTTGTAGTTTTACAACAGCTGGAGAGCCTCAGGTTGGCCAGCCCTGCCCTAGACCAGTGATAGTAAACCTTTTAGAGACTGAGTACCCAAACTGCAACTATTTATCCTAAAGTGCCAAAACGGCAATGTAACCTGAATACTAAAGTCCAGCATAGTATATATTCCATATACTTTATCATTTAGCTGTCTGTTTGCGCTGCCTAAACCCGTTCATAGTGCGCCCTGCACTGATGAATGGCAGGAAAAGTCTAAGGCATATTGGTACACCATAGACTTTTTCCAGGGTGCGGATGCCCACAGAGAGGGCTCCAAGTGCCATCTCTGGCACCCGTGCCATAGGTTCGCCACCAATGCCCTAGACAGACTAGGCAAACTTTGAACTCCCCACCCATCCCTCAAATCAATTTCCACCGTCCGGTGCAGGGCCTGGACAAACAAAGGGGTGTCCACCCTTTCAGTAGCTCACGCTCAGACAGCTTCTCCTCCGTGTCTTCACTGAACCAGGGGGCGTGGCCTCGTGTTTAGGGGTGTGGCTTCATGGGGACCAGTGGCACGGATTCACGTTGGGGGGAGGCTGGACAGTCTGGCTTTCAGACTCCCTGTCCTCTGTTAAGCGCAGGGCCTGGATGGACACAGGGATGTCCTTTTGAACAGCTCACTCTCAGACAGCAGCACTGTGCAGTCTGAGCATGAGCTGCAGCGAGAAAGTCAACCTCCCTCCCACCCCTGCAGCTAACAGAAGTTGATTTTTACCTTCATTTTTTCAATCCTGGTCAGATGCTGAGTGGAAGGGGTGTGGCCTGACTGAGTCGGGACGTGACTTAGTGAGACCTGGGGGTGGGGCTTTTAAGTCCTTCTTTTGAGGGTGGCCTGAATTACAGGTTGATGCCATAGTAATTTAGGAGGAAACACAGTGGGTAGCAGTGGAAGAAAACATCTTTTATTACTACTGAACGGTAAATATGTGAAATTTACATTATATGAGGTAATGATTGATGATGAGTTAGTCTAAAACATAAGTTATAGTTATGGTAACCGGAATACCCCTTCAACAGTGTCATCCACAGCGCTCTGCCCCTTTAAAGCAGACTTACAGCAGTGAACTGGCTAGGTTGTTATGGAAACCTGGTGTGTGTGGAGACTAACTGCCTGTGAGCTTCTATTGGCTGGTAAGGATCATGTGACCAGGCTTCTATTGGCTAATGCACTTTTTGGGAATATCTCAGGAACGGTACGTCCCGGAGAGCTGAGACCCATTATAAAACCTTCCCGGACACCTGATGTACCTGTATGCCAAATTTCGTGATTGTAGCTATGACGGTGTGGATTCCTTTAGCGGACATACACACACATACATACACTCAGCTTTATATATTAGATAACATTCTGATCAGTCCTTAAAAATAAAGCAGATGAATTAATACAGACCCAAAAATACCGTATTTTTCACTCTATAAGACACATTTTTACCCCCAAAAAGTGGGGGGAAATGTCCCTGCGTCTTATGGGGCAAATACTAATGAGCACTTCCATTATGGAAACGCTCATTAGCACCGGAGGACAAGGAAGTGGTGAAGACTCTGTACGCACCACTTCCTGGTCCTCCATTCGGCTTTGCTGCGCACAACGTGAGGGCACTCTGTGACCTCACGCTGTGCGCGTCAGGTCACAGCACAGCCGAAAGCAGGAGGAAGACAGAGCACGGGCAGAGAGGAGTCCGTCCAGGAGCAGGCGTCCAGGAGCAGGAGAGGTAAGTGTTTTATTTATTTTATATTCTCTGAGGCTGGGGGATAACATAAAAGGCATGGGGGCTAACATAAAAGGCATGGGGGCTGACATAAAAGGCAGGCAGGCTGACATAAAAGGCATTGGGGTTGACAAAAGAGGCATTGGGGCTGACAAAGGAGGCATTGGGGCTGACAAAAGAGGCATTGGGGGCTGACAAAAGAGGCATTGGGGCTGACAAAAGAGGCATTGGGGGCTGACAGATGTAATGGGGGCTGACATTAGAGGTAATGGGGCTGACAGAGGAAATGGTGGCTGATGAGAGGCATGGGGCTCTTATCTGACATCTGATTGGGGGTCATTCACATTGGGGGTCTGATCTAAGGTATGATTGGGGTCTTATTAAGATTGGGGGTCTGATTGGTTGTCTGACCTGAGGGCTAATGAAAAATATTTTTTTCTTATTGTCCTCCTGTAAAACCTAGGTGTGTGTTATAGGCCAGTCTGTCTTATAGGGCGAAAAATACGGTAAATACAGACCTCCAGACAATTCCCCAAATTAATAGACTTCCGGGCTAGACCACAGAATCAATACAGACCTTAGATAAGTCTCTAAATTCATACTGACCCCCGATTAGACCCCAAATCAGCCCTAAATTCATTCAGATCCCATATCCGACTGCAAATTCGTTGCCCCAGTTCTACCAGTATAGATCTCCTGTTATACCATTACATACATCTCCCCAGTTATACCAGTACCCATAGCCCAAGTTATATTAGTAACCGTACTTACAAATTAAACAGAGCTCTATATTTCCAAGAATCACCATTAATAAAACAGGACACCTATATATTGTTCTTGCAATATGTCCCCATAATTAATTAAACAACTTTGCAAATACCAATGATTAAATCTTTATTAGTATTAAATATTACACAAATATCCCATACATTAAAAACTATGAAAAAGTTAGAAAACGAATATATACACTGCAGTAAACCACCACCAGCCTTTTTTTTTATATACTGTATGTATTATTATTTGGACCATGGTAGTGTGTGTGTGTGTGTATATAAATATATATATATATATATATATATATATATATATATATATATATATATATATATATATGTTAAGGTGAGTATATGATTTATTGTTTTTTAATGGGCACCATGATTTAAGAGGGGCACTTAAGACTATAAAAGAACACTAAAATCTATGAGGGTGCACTATAATCTATTAAGTGTCAACATAACCTATGAGGCACACTATATCTACATAGGGACACTATACCCTATAAAGAGGCACTATTACCGATTTGGCACAAAGATGGCCATATGAAGTGTACGGTATGTGGGTGCACAGGGGGTTATTATTACTATTTTCCTGAAAACGGGAGTATTAATAATAATAATAATAATACCTCCTTGCTCTGCCACAACAGTAATAACAACCCCCTTTGTTGCCCCTACACAATAAAAATGCTAATCTTTATTATTTTATAAAGGGCACAAAGGGGCATTATTACTTTGTAGGGGGCAAATAGGTAAGTATTACTACTATGTTGAACCTAAAAGGGGGAATTTCACATTAATTATTGCCCAGTTTTATTGGGATAGAAGGGTGTGTGGGCACTATTACTGTGTGGTATACAAAAGGTGGCAATATTACATTGTGGAGAGCAAGTGGTAGTGTGTTACTACGTATGGCACAACTAATGTTTGGGGCATATTTTTGAGGTGTTATCTGGCACAACTGTGTTCTGTGTGGCACTATTTTTGTGAGGTAGCTATATTTATGATCATCATTATTTTTATATATATATATATATATATATATATATATATATATATATATATATATATATAATTACATCTGAAATTCACTATTTATGGCAACTGTGTTATACAGGAGATGCATTGGTTGAAACGGGGCATGAGAAGGCACTGAATTGGGGTTGCAGCAGGATGTGAAGATTATATAGGCTGGGAAAAAGTAGGAAAGTTGCTAAAAATGCAAATTCCGAAGATGCAATACATTGCCTGGGCCAGATGGAAAAACCTGGAAAAGGGAGCAGATGCAATTAAAGGCAGCATCACCTGTAAATCACTGGATATATGATAACTGTTTAGTAATCACTTATATGGTCTGCTGAACAGTAAAGTAATGATATCTGGTAACTTTTTAGTGGTAATAAATGGCCAGGGGTCTAACTTGAAAACACTGAGCCCCATAGCAAATTTTTAAACATGATTAACTGCAGAGCAACTTCCATGGCTAGACACGCACTAGACAGGAGGAGGAGACAAGAGTTTTCTTTATAGTATGCCACCTTGGCTGTTTGTCCCCTTAGTGCCCCACAAAATAGTTATTCCCCTGTAGTGCCTCCCAGAGCAGAATCCCCTCTTAGGCTCCCACACAATAATCATGCCCCTGTACTGCCGCCACCAAGTAATCATGCCTCCTTAGTGCTGACATACAGTAGTTGTGCCCCCTTAACCCACCCACACATAGGTTATGCCCCTTAGTGCACCCCTTATAGTAGAGCTGTACCCTTAGTGGCCAGACTTAAAGTAGTGTTGCCCCTGTAGAATTAATAAGATAAAAAAGTAATATTCACCTTTCCCAGTTCCTCCAATGAGCAGAGTACATCCTGCTTTCCCCAGAAAGCATAATGCGGTAACATCATTCTGCCTGTTGGGCTGAGTAGGAGACTGCACAGGCTGGGGAATGATCCTCGTCCCATGAGCTCATCTACTCCCACTGCATCATGGCCAGGGAATGAGCTCCAGGCCCTTTTGCATGATAGACACAGCAGCTGGACTCAGACCTGAGTCTGACGGCTGAATCCGTGGTCCACTACAGCCCAGGTATCGCCTGCCAGTACACACACAATAGTCATTACTGTATGTGTGTTTGATCAAACCATATTTGCAGATGCAAATAGGGGGGGCATGGTGTCGTGACCCCATTATTTTCATGTGCTTAATTTACATTGAGTCATTATTACTTACCTGGATACAGATGGAAATGGTACAGGCAGAAGTCCTCATGCAAGAAACAGGAACATCTTGATTGGAGGAAGATCCAACGGCTGGCCTCGCGAAAGAAGCTATAAAAGAAGTAAGTAACCGTTACTGCGCATTCACATAGGTGGCAGTGAAGAAAAGAGGCCTCTCCTCCTGACGAAGCGAAAGTACGCGAAACGCGCGTAGAGGGGAACGCTAGTGGTGGCGCTCCATCTTACTGGGTATGTTTCTCCATTTATAGATAGTGCTAGTCATCTTCTGCTACCTCCAGCCCTTCAAGGTTTACTTGTTTCTTATTACATTATGCGCTTAATGTCATGGTGCTTGTAAACGTAATTAGGTATGTCCTTAGGGCTCATTCAGACGGACGTATTATGTCCACAAAAATACAGATCCGTTTTTTTGCGGACAGTTCAGCATGTCTGCAAAAAAACGGATTGCATCCCGTATTTTTGCGGACCCATAGACTTCAATGGGGCCATGTCCTGATTTTTACTGAGAAGTATAGGACATGTGTCATTTGTTTTGCGGAGCCATGGAATGGAAGAAAAGGGCCCATAGAAGTAAATGGTTCAGTATGTAATCCGCAAAAAAACGGATCTGCATTTTTGCGGACAACATACGGCCGTCTGAATGAGCCCTTATAATGTTAGGATATATACACATACCTGTTATGATCTGCCTGTAATTAATAAGGATATCTATTGTCTTATATCATATACAGTATATTGGGAGCATGTGTATTTAACAATATATTATTATTATTATTAGAGATGAGCGAGCATGCTCGTCCGAGCATGGTGCTCGTTCGAGTATTACAGTACTCGTAAGTGCTCGCTGCTCGGACGAGTATCTCGCCATGCTCGAGGAAATGGCATCTCCCGCATTTTGAATTTTTGGCGCCTATAAACTCAGCCAATCACAAGCCAGGAGACTCTGCGGTACACCCAGCATCACGTGGGGCCCTTACATGTCGATAGCAGGGGTTGGCTGGCCTGATCAGGTGACCCTGGAATATACTAGTGACTGCCCGCGGTGCTCGGCTCAGATGCTGTCTGGATGTCGTTAGGGACAGAGCTGCTGCGTTTCAGGGAGAGTGTTAGGGCCTGGATTTAGTTCTCTGTTAGGCATGAGTGATCTCAAAAGAACCCAACAGCCCTTCTGGCTGGGCTGGCTGGCACTAGTAGTGCAGCTATCGCCATATATATAACCCTTTTTTTTATTGTTTTATCTCAGTGATACAAATCCATTTCATACAGCAGTGTGGAACCATTCTGTGTGTCACAGTTCAGCTGTCCACTCACCACAAACCACAATCCGTATTTTCTGTCCAGGTGACCCATACTGTACGTCACGTAATCAAATACGGTCTTTTGCTTTCACTGATACAGCTACATTACAAAAATCTCTGTGCGACATTTGTCTGGGTTGCAGTCAAAATAGCCACAGTCAGCAGGGGCTGAGTTTGCTCTCTGATCGTTTCTGCACGTCTAGTAAAAAATATATATATATATATATATATATATATATATATATAAAAATATTTAAAAAAAAGTTTTATTGTTGTTTTATCTCAGTGATACAAATCCATTTCATACAGCTGTGTGGAACCATTCTGTGTGTCACAGTTCAGCTGTCCAGTCACCACAATCCGTATTTTCTGTCCAGGTGACCCATTCTGTACGTCACGTCAGTAAAAAAGGTCTTTTGCTCTCACTGATACAGCTACATTACAAAAATCTCTGCGCAACATTTGTCTGGGTTGCAATTAAGCAGACCAAGTCTGCCTAATCTAATAGTTTCAGTGTAATTGCTCCATACTGCACGGTACGTAATAACATACGTAATTTTGCTCTAACTTATCCACCTATATATTTTCTTGTTCAGATTGAACAAGTTTGTGGGTTTCAGTACAGCAGGCCCATTTATTTTTATTTTTTTATATATAATACACTTATATACAGAAAATGTTGAACCCCAGGGCTAAGGGTCGAGGACGAGGGCGTGGGCGTGGGCATTCAATTACTGCAGGGGGCAGAGGCCATGGTACTGGGCAGGGTGAGACAGTACCTGCTGATGAGGGAGCAGGGGAACGCCGCAGAGCTACACTCCCTAGCTTCATGTCTCAACTTACAGGGACACGTGGTAGAGGACTGTTGAAACCACAGCTGTTGAAACAGCTGATGTCGTGGATTGCGGACAATGCTTCAAGTAATTTGTCCACCAGTCAGTCTTCCACGCAGTCCACCCACGTTACCCAAGAGAGCACTCCTCTGGCTCCTCCACCTCAACCTCCTTCCCCCCAGTCTGCCCCCTCCCAGGAAAATTTGGAATGCGATCCGGCATACTCTGAGGAACTGTTTTCTGGACCCTTCCCAGAGTCACAAACCACTTCTCAGGTTGCTGCTGACCTCTTTCCCGATGCCCAAGTTTTCCAACTGTCGCAGTCTGTGGGTGATGATGATGACAATGTTGACTTAGTGGAAAAAGTGTGTAAAGAGGTGTCGGACGATGAGGAGACACGGTTGTCAGACAGTGGTGAAGTTGTTGTCAGGGCAGGAAGTCCGAGGGGGGAGCAGACTGAGGAATCGGAGGATGACGAGGTGACTGACCCAAGCTGGGTTGATAAGCCAAGTGAAGACAGTGCTTCTGAGGCGGAGGCGAGTGCTGCACCAGAACAGGTTGGAAGAGGCAGTGGTGTGGCCAGAGGGAGAAGCAGGGCCAGAGCTGGTGCATCAGCAGCAACTGTTTCACGTAGTGAAGCTCCCGTGGCGAGGCCTAGATGTTCGCAAGTCTGGAGGTTCTTTAAAGAAAGTGAGGATGACCGACGGACTGTGGTGCAACCTGTGCCACACCAGGATCAGCAGGGGTGCCACCACTACTAGCCTAACCACCACCAGCATGCGCAGGCATATGAGTGCTAAACACCCCACTCAATGGAACCAAGGCCGTTCACCTCCTGTGGGTCACACCACTGCTCCTTCCCTTGTGTCACTCGCTGCCTCTGCTAGTCAACCCCCTGCCCAGGACCCCGGCACGAGCGCCCCCCGCCAGAAAACCACGCCTTCGCCTCCACGATCCTCCACAGCGTCCACCAATGTGTCCCAGCGCAGCGTTCAGCTGTCTTTACAGCAGACGCTGGAGCGCAAGAGGAAGTACAGTTCCACCCACCCACATGCCCAAGCTGGTAGAGACCGAGGCCTTTCGCAATCTCATGGTGGTGGCTGCCCCTTGGTATTCGGTCCCCAGCCGCCACTATTTTTCCCGATGTGCCGTCCCATCCCTACACCAGCACGTGTCACAGAACATCATCCGTGCTCTGACCAATGCTGTTTCTGAGAAGGTCCACCTAACCACGGACACGTGGACAAGTGCTGCTGGGCAGGGACACTATATCTCACTGATGGCACATTGGGTTAACTTGGTGGAGGCTGGGACCGAAAATGACCCTGGGGCCGCTCATGTACTGCCCACACCGAGGATTGCGGGGCCTACCTCGGTCACGGTCTCTCAGACGTACTATGCCTCCTCCTCCTCCGACCCCTCCTCCTCCTCCACCGAATTACCATCCGTGGGCACGGCGCCTTCAGTCGGTAGCTCTAGGCGCAGCAGCAGTGCCGTGGGTAAGCGCCAGCAGGCGGTACTCAAACTGCTGAGCTTAGGTGACAAAAGGAACACCGCCCAAGAGCTATTACAGGGCATCACGGCGCAGACCGATGTGTGGCTGGCACCGCTGAACCTCAAGCCAGGCATAGTTGTGTGTGACAACGGGCGTAACCTGGTGGCGGCTCTGCAACTCGGCAGACTGACACATGTGCCATGCCTGGCCCACGTGTTCAATCTAATAGTTCAGCGGTTCCTCAAGACATACCCCAATCTGTCTGATTTGATCACCAAGGTGCGCCGCATCTGTGCGCATTTCCGCAAGTCGACCACAGATGCTGCCACTCTCAGGGCAGCGCAGCGCTGCCTACAACTGCCCGCTCACCGACTGTTGTGCGATGTGCCCACGAGACATTAAACATGTTATCCAGAGTTTACCAGCAGCGCAGAGCAATTGTAGACTGCCAGATGTCAACTTCCACCAGAACTGGTAGTCAGGTCAGTCAGATTCCTCAAGTCTACAATGAGGAGTGGACGTGGATGTCTGATATCTGCCAGGTGTTGAGCAACTTTGAGGAGTCAACACAGATGGTCAGCGGCGATGCCGCCATTATCAGCCTCACCATCCCGCTGCTTTGCCTGTTGAAAAACTCACTGCTCAGCATCAAGTCGGATGCTTTGCGCTTGTCACAAGAGACGGTGGAGGAAGATACGTTGTTTGATAGCCAGAGCACCCTCCGGTCTGTTTCTCAGCGCGTATCGGAGGAGGGGGATGAGGATGAGGAGGAGAATGTCGGCCAGACAGAAGAGGGTACCAGTGCTCAGTCCTTAACTCTTGAGCGTGTATGGGCTGAAGAAGAGGACTTGGAGGAGGAGGAGGAAATGGAGAGTCAGGCCAGTGAGGAGAGGGAATTCTTGCGTGTTGGGACTCTGGCGCACATGGCAGACTTCATGTTAGGCTGCCTATCCCGTGACCCTCGCGTTAGAAGCATTTTTTCAAACACCGATTACTCTCCTGGACACACGGTACAAGCAGAACCTTTCCACTCTCATCCCTGTAGAGGAAAGGAGTATGAGAGTGAATCAATATCAACAGGCCCTAGTGCACAAGCTGAAACAATCCTTCCCATCTGACGCCACTAGCGGCAGAGGGCACGGTTCTGTGGGCCAAGTAGCAGGGGAGAGGAGGCGAGCAGGCAGCTTGTCCAGCACTGGCAGGGGAACGCTCTCCAAGGCCTTTGCCAGTTTTATGTCACCCCAGCAAGACACTGTCACCTGTCCCCAGTCTAGGCAGAGTAGGGGGGAGCTGTACAGAAAGATGGTGAGGGAATACCTAGCTGACCATACCAACGTCCGGACCGATCATTCTGCTCCATACAACTACTGGGTTTCAAAGCTGGACACGTGGCCTGAACTGGCGCTGTACGCCTTGGAGGTGCTGGCCTGCCCTGCTGCTAGCGTGTTGTCAGAGCGGGTATTCAGTGCAGCTGGTGGCATCATCACCGATAAGCGTACACGCCTGTCAACTGACAGCGCTGACAGGCTGACGCTTATTAAAATGAATAAAGCCTGGATTTCACCGGAATTCAAATCTCCTCCAGGGGAAAGCAGCTAAAGATTAACATTACTTATGTATCCGATTCCTCTTCTACTCAGATTCTACTCCTCCTACTCCTCCTCCTCCTTGTCGTCTTTACCTAACACTGACCCAAAAAACGCAATTTTTTAGAGGTCCAAATGGCACTCTTTTACCACAATTTTTCAGGCGGGCCCCCTACAGGCCCTCTCTTCAAACAATTTTTCTGGAGGTCCATCTACAGGCCCTCTCTCTAAATAATTTTTCTGGAGGTCGACCTACAGGCCCTCTCTCTAAACAATTTTTCCGGAGGGCCACCTACAGGCCCTCTCTCTAAACAATTTTTCCGGAGGGCCCCCTACAGGTCCTCTCTCCAAACAATTTTTCCGGAGGTCCACCTACAGGCCCTCTCTCCAAACAATTTTTCCGGAGGTCCACCTACAGGCCCTCTCTCCAAACAATTTTTCCAGAGGTCCACCTACAGGCCCTCTCTCCAAACAATTTTTCCGGAGGTTCACCTACAGGCCCTCTCTCTAAACAATTTTTCCGGAGGTCCACCTGCAGGCCCTCTCTCCAAACAATTTTTCCGCAAGTCCACCTACAGGCCCTCTCTCTAAACAATTTTTCCAAAGGGCCACCTACAGGCCCTCTCTCCAAACAATTTTTCCACAGTGTCAACTACAGACAGTGTAAAACAATGTTTCAGGAGCGTCAAACAGACAATCCAAAACAATTTTTCAGGAGGCGCAAGTACCGACATTTAAAAAAAAAATTTTTTGCCGAGGGTAGACTTTATGTACTCCGAAAAGAAAAAAATTTTTGGAGGCTCAACAAAAGCCATTTCACTGCATTCTCAGTTGGACAAAGTCATTGGTGGTGTAACCTCCATGCTGTGTCAGGCTAAATTTTTGGGTGCTCCACCAGCTACCGCATCCTAACTCAGTCATTCTATTGTCACCGCCGCCATACAGGGCCACGAAAAAAGTTTATGTGGTTCGCCTGCTCCCACAGTGTCACTCGCTTACTCTGTTGTCACCACCATAGTGGTTTGCACTATAGCAGCCCAAGTCTGCACATTCCCCTTTTTATCTCCAAGTGATCTATACTGCACGTCACGTAAAAAAATAGGTTCTTTTGCTCTCAGTGATACAAATCCATTTCATAAAATCCTTTCTTTCTCTTTAACTGATCTATACTGAACGTCACTTTTAAAAATACGTCTTTTTCCTCTCTTTCTCTCTCTCCAAACTATTTTTCCGGATAGGTGCCGTATACGGTATTAAACTGAGAAGAATACATACAACACATGCCCCACTTGATCAATTTCATAGTTGACAACCGTACCGGTTGATGCTAAATTTTTTTGAACTCCATCCGGCTGTTGTCACCACCACACACGCCAGCCAAGGGGGCACTCCTCTGGCTCTTCCAGCTCAACCTCCTTCCCCCCAGCCTGCCCCCCACCTACAGGCCCTCTCTCCAAACAATTTACCCGGATAGGGGACGTATTAGATATTATACTGATTTTTTTTGGTTCCTCTTTTAATTGGCTCCTGACCTGTGATAGGCAGAGCAGGGACACGTCCCCTTAGCTGCAGTAGAAAAGACACTCCCCTGGCCAGAGCAAGCTCTTTTTCCTTTTACATGTTCGAAAAATCCATGAAATATAGGGTCCCAAAATAGGGGACGTATACGATTTTAAACTGAGAAGAATCGATACCACACATGCCCCCTATAGTTCAAGCTCAATGTTGACAGCCGTACCAGTTGATGCCAAATTTTTAAGTGGGGGTTCCACCACTACCAGCCTAACCACCACCAGCATGCGCAGGTATACGAGTGCTGAACACTATGGAACCAAGGCCATCCGTTCCCCTCCTGTGGGTCCCACCACTGCTCCTTCCCCTGTGTCACTCGCTGCCTTTGCGAGTCAACCCCCAGCCCAGGACCCCGGCACGAGCGCCTCCCGCCGGAAAACCACCCCTTTGCCTCCATGATCCTCCACACTGTCTACCAATGTGTCCCTGCGCAACGTTCAGCTGTCATTACAGCAGACATTGGAGCGCAAGCAGAAAAAAAGTTCAGCCCACCTACATGCACAAGCCCTCAACGTCCACATACTGGGCCACGCTAAATTTTTAATGTGCTCTATCTGCTACCGTCGTGTAGCTCGGTCACTCTGACCGAGTCTGACTCTGGGGCCGCTCATGTACTGCCCACTTGGAGGATTGTGGGGCCTACCTCGGTCACGTTTTCTCATACTTACTATGCCTCTTCCTCCAACCCCTCCGCCTCCTCCTTCGAATTACCATCCGTGCTTCACCTCCTGCTACCTCAGTCTAACTCGGTCACTCTGTTGTCACCGCCATGCTGCGTCAGGCTAAATTTTTGGGTGGCTCACCTGCTACCTCATCTAACTTGGTCACTTGTTGGTGTCACCGCCATGCTGTGTCAGGCTTATGCCTGCATCGTGTGGCTGGGGATAGGAGAGCAGTGCGAGCATGGGCATGGGTGATGGACCTTCGTTGCACCTAGTTGGTTGCTTCCCTAACATGTGATGGGCATGTGCCTCGTCTTTCTTGGTCTGGGTGAGCACAATTGCCATGAGGGTAACCACCAGGCTGTTGCAGGAGAATTTGGGGTAATGGTGGGATTAGGCAGCCTCAGAGGCATCCATGCATGCTGCCCCTGCTGTTTCCTGTCCATTTCCGTGGTGTTTCCTTCATTTTCTGATGTTTCCAGGTTTTCACCCAGCCTTCCCTAGGCAGAGCCTTGGTCCCCTGCAAAAATGCTCGAGTCTCCCATTGACTTCAATGGGGTTCGTTACTCGAAACGAGCACCCGAGCATCGGGAAAAGTTTGTCTCGAATAACGAGCACCCGAGCATCATCAGTGCTCACTCATCTCTAATTTTTATGGCTATTGGTATTAATTATTGATATCAGTGGAGCGCCCCCATTGCGTTTTTTATTAGTGTCTCTTATTGAATTATGTTACATTAAATTATGTTTATTTTAATCATGAAAAATAAAAATTGGTAATTTTAAAAAGGAATTTATTAGTACTCAGTGCTTTTTTTGATAAATATTGATTTGCGTGCATTCCTGTTACGTATTGATTAAATTGGTGGAATATAGCATTGATGTTTTATTCAGTATTTACTTGCTAATGGTCTATACGTTATTTAGGTTAATTATTATTAAAAGGTAACATTAGGCACCGTGGCCAATCTAATTCCATGAATAAAATATTTTTTTAAATATTATTTACTTTGGCAATTGTTGGTATACTCAAGTTTGGGACATATGACTCAATGTGTACTGGCAGGAGAGGCCCAGGCTGTTAGGCGACTGTGGGCCCCTGCTACAGCTGCTACTTCAGTAGTTCCATCCAGTGTCGGACTGGGGTGCCTAGGGGTCACCAGTAAAATTTATTTTGAGGGCCCACCGTGCGGATACTTTCAAATATAATAAATAATCTAACAAGTTTTTTTACATGAGGTGGTTGAGGTGCTGTACATTGTATATATGTATGTAGTGCAGTAGGTCTACTGTGTTATGTGCCACTTGTGTAGGGGGTGGGGGACTAGGGGCCCACCAGGGGATTCACCTGCACCCCTGTGGGCCAGTCCGAGCCTGGTTCCACCACTGTATGTGGCCCTGGTGTGATGGTATTATTTTAGTGTTATAGACTGGTGTCATTGATTATACTGGTCTTTGCATGGGGTGTTTGTTCAGTCATAGTATGGAGGTAATATTTACTCACTGTACAGTGGTAATATTTGGTCATCTTATAGTAGTATTATTTAATAACTATTGTAGTCATTTATCAAGCTGGTGTAAAGTAGAACTGGCTTAGTTGCCCATAGCAACCAATCAGATTCCACCTTTCATTTTTGACAGCTCTTTTGGAAAATGAAAGGTGGAAACTGATACCTCTAATTGAAGGTGATTGTTGTTTTCCCTACAAATTAATGTAAGATAAATTATCATCTGTATACAAATTGTATTCTCCATGGCCTTTCATTAATTTTCCAGCACCAAACAATTTGACATTAGTTATAAAATAAAAATATGGTGTACCTGTATGCATGTCAACACTTGATTACCATGCATCCATTGCAAGCAAATTGGAAAACTGCACTATGCATCAGCTGCTTTAAAACACTTCTATAGATTTTTTTTCTCTTTAATTCCCTTATCGTTTTTATTTGTTTGGTTAATGGTATTGAACAGATTTTAGTCTTAAGACCTCATTTAGCAAGGTTTTTGCAGTCTATAAGATATTTAACCCTTTGTTTATAACCACAGCGAATCTTCAACAAAAATCTTTTTATTGTCATAACTATGCCTTGTTCATTTTTTAGATGGGCACAGAACACCACTTCTGGATTTACACTGCGACTATGGCGTAGCTATAGGGGTCTCAGCAATCTCAACTGAGACTGGGGAGAGCCCACAGAGCCCCCTTTGCCAGTGGCGCACCACCAATTATGCGACTGGGAAAAGAGCAATGTCTCCCTATCCCAATTTTCCCTCTTATAGGCTTCTTTCCAAGTGCCTGTAGCCTATCAAAGAGTGGCACAGGTGGCCCAATGACATAATCATCATCACGCTACCTGAACCAGGCAGCGTACAGCTCAGGAAACATGCCTGCACCATATCGTTGACAGTCGCACGGAGGCAAGTATTTTAGTTTATTGTTTTTTTATTTGGCACCATAGTGTTGGGCCATTATGGGGGGGCACCATGGGGGGCATCGACTAGGGGCACTAAATAGGGGTATTTTGTACTGGCACACATTATAGGGGGCTCTATGGGGATATTGGCGTTACTTGGATCATTATTTGTACTGGCACACAGTGAGGGGAATTTTTTCTATTGGCACACATTTTAAAGAGATTCTTTTTTCTGTTTTTCACCAATATAACTAAGCGCACTGCCCTACAGAAGATTGCAGACACATCCCAGACATACCTGTGTGCACTTTGTATCTGTATTACATGTCCAGGAAAAGCACTTTTATTCTGCAGGAAAACAGCTCCCAAGTGCCCAGCTTTGCTGCTACAAGTGCTCAAAGCAAACCAGACTGAAGAGGGGAGGGCTGCTTTAGCTGCTCATATCTTGGGATTGGTAGCAGATAGAAAAATGGTTCTGACCTTCTTTGAAAGCTGGCATTCCAAGCTTTCAGATGATACAAAATCACAGCATTATATCCATTATATCAGAAGATATAGCTGTTAGAAATCGAGTAGGGAGAGAAAGCTGTTCTCACTTTCAGCTGGGCACTTGGGAGCTGTTTTCCAGCAGAATAAAAGTGCTTTTTCTGAACATAGAATCAGACACAAAGTGCACCCAGGTATGTCTGGAATGTGTCTGCAATCTTCTATGGGGCAGTGCTGTTAGCTATATAGCTGAAAAACAGGTGAAAGATTCCCTTTAAGGAGACATTTTTTGAACTGGCATGCATTATAAGGGGGTATTTTTTGCACTGGAATGCATTATAAGGGGGTATTATTTGCACTTGTTCACATTATAAGGGGATATTTTTTGTACTAGCTTACATTATAAAGGGGTATAATTTATACTGCCACACATTATAAGGGGGTATTTATTGTACTAGCGCACATTATAAGGGGTATTTTTGTACTGGCACACATGAGGGGGTATTTTTCACACATTATAAGTAGAATTATTACTACCAGAGGACTATGGGGAACATGATTACTAGTTTATAACTAATATGGGGAGATTATTATTATTGGAGGCACTGTTAACACTATGTTCACTCTGGCAGATAATTATTTCTATTGGTGGGACTTTTGAGACCAGTATTACTGTGTTGGGCACTCTGGCACAGTATCAGCTTAGTACAATTAATTTTGAAGGACAATATATTTTCACAAAATTGTTTAGGGCATTGTGTGCCAAGTATTATTAAAAGGGGCACTATCTGCGTGGTACTAGTATTTTCAGGGGGACTGTTTCTGCAGTTTAGTGTTGGTGAGCACAACGGACACAGTATTGGGGGTGGCAGGATAGGGTGGAGAAAGTCGGGGGAGGAAAATGGAAAGGTATGCCTGAAATCAATCATCATAATAGTCTGGTCCAAATAAAGAAGATGAGGAAAGAGAACATATACATCAGAGTTAGAAGTTACTGGATACTGTATATGGTGCTGTATTACCTTGCATGTTTTGTAGCGCTGTATGTAATGTTTTCCAAGTATGTCTTTAAAAGTACGGCTGGAGGGAAGGGGTTAGGTTCAGAAATTGGCATGGGGGGCTGTTTCAATTTTTGCCTCAGGCAGCAGAAAGGCTAGGTACACCCCTGCTCCTTGCCATGAAGCACTGAGGGAAGGGAGCCCAAGCTGAACTCTTGCACGATGTCCCATAAGCCTTTAGCTACACATCTGTCTATATCTGTCCATTTAGGCTTGTTGTTTACCACTGTTAAAAGGGTCTTCCAGGACTATAAGGTTACTTTCACATTAGCGTTTTTGAATTCCGGTATTGAGCTCCGTCATAGGGGCTCAATACCGGAATAAAACGCTTCAGTTTTGTCCCCATTCATTGTCAATGGGGACAAAACTGAACTGAAGAGAACGGAATGCTCCTAGAAGGGAATGACCCCCAATGCAAGTCAATTGGGACGGATCCGTTCAGTGTGACACACTCAGTAAACGGATCCGTCCTCCATTGACTTTCAATGTAGTTCATGACGGATCCGTCCACAGTACACCACACATGACAGACACATACACATAGACATACACATAGACATACACATAGACATACACACAGACATATACACAGACATATACACAGACATACTTACATGCTCCCAGCAGCTCCGCACATTGCAGGAGGAGGAGGACTGCGTGCACATAGGAAGATTCTACCTCCAGCAGAGGGCGCCGTGGGGAATCTTCCTATGTGCGCGCCGTCCTCCTGTGCTGTGCGGAGCATGTAAGTATGTCTGTGTATGTGTATGTCTGTGTGTATGTCTATGTGTGTGTATGTCTGTGTGTGTATGTATGTGACACGTGTGGGGCCGGAGCGCTACACGGCTCCTCACGTGTACTTGCGGCAGCACGGATCCGGTGGCACCCTTCACCCGCCGAATCCGTGCTGCCGCTAATGTGAAAGAGGCCTAACACTGATAGCTTATCCTTTCATAGGCTATCTATATCAGATTAGTGGGGTCTGACTCCCAGGCCATTCTGCTTAAAGGAACATCCACTCAGGAAAATTGTGCTTCCATGCAGACTCCCTGCATTCTTTCTATAGGGATCAGGAAGAACATTCATTAAACACTGTGCCCAATCATAAAGAGAACTCTCTAGCTATACAATTACAGCTGCATAGGCCTCTCTATTCCCTCTCTGCATTCATCTCTATGAGAACAGGAAACTTAACTACCAGTGTTCAACTTCCCTTTACAATAAGTTTGAAGGATTAATCCACGCACTGCCCTAGACCAATATGAACATTTACAATTTCTCTGCTCTATTCTGCCCTACCTGCTATTTTAACCCTTTTCTCTAACCTAGACAACCAGTGATACTAGCATTAATATATTTGGTTCCTTGAAAAGCCATACATTTCAAGATTAACAGTTTCTCTGCCTCTTTCTGTGCCCTAAATAAGGATTGCGTCATTAGCCCTTTTCTTCCTTAGACCACCAGGAATGTAATGTTAAACACTTGAAATGCCCTAGACAACAAGGGATATAAACATTAACCCTTAACTACACTAGAACACATGGGGTGGTGTCATTAACCCTTTCTCTGCACTAGACCATCAATGATGCATGTAATAACCCGATTCTTTGCTGTGGAACAACAGGTATCCTGGCAGTAACCTCTTATTTGCTGTAAGTAAAATATGTTTTTTTCCAGGACTCCTATAGTTATATTGTTAAAAAGGAAAGTTTCCTCCTTATCATTAACCGTGGTTTCCTTTCATAGCATGAATATGTACCATGGCACTACATATGCAGATGTTATAATGCATTGTCCTGTGCCTGTATTCATTATTCTCCAAGTCATCAAACTCTTTAATGGGTAAGTCATCAATCTCATATTTGTGCAAGAAAGAAATGGAACACCACCGAACAGAACCCGGTAGGATTGAAATCATCCTTCTTCAATCCTATCTTCACACATTAAAAATGGCCATATTATTTTGTTGTGTAGCTTACAGAAGAGAACTTCACTAGTGGAGCAGTGTTTTCAAGGGAAGGAGATTTGACCCAGATTGGAATTGCAGGGTTGTGTTGTTGGTGAGGTGTTCCATAAAGACACCAAGAGACTGCTATTAGTAACTAGCAAGCCTTGTAACTCAGAATTCTGAGCCTGTAACCACCAAGCTCTGTGCCACAATAGTGTATATTTCAATCAAGTTGTCTCCTCTATGTGAAACTGTAAACACATGCTTACACATTCAATTTGAGTAAAGTGCTGTTCAAAACAAAACCTTGATGTGTTGATGAGAATTACTGAATGAACCTCAAATGAGTTACCATGTAAAGGTTATTTACCACACCAATAAGTTTCTGACTCTCTTATATAATTTAGTCTGAGAACAAGATGGCTGAAGGTAGGGAACTCCACTGAATCAGTTGAGAACAGCATCAGAGGCAGCAGAACGGGATGGTATGGCCCATCTGGGACATTGATAGCATATCGCTAGGATATGCCATCAATGTCAGGTAGGAGTGGTCCCAGAGGTGAATTCCCCCCAAAGCTATTTTTGGAACTCCCACAGCGGTGAATGGAGGGTGGCCATGCTTGGGAGGCTGCTCTTTGTTCACTTCGGCGGTCCCGTTTTGGAGTTATAAGCGGGTCCCAGAGGTCGGACCCACACCTATCTGATACTGATATTATATCCTAGTTATGTGCCATCAATGTCCCAAACAGTCATACCCCTTTAAGACTACTTTGTGGCTACAACATAGGAGGTTGTCAAAGACAATGGAATTACCGAATGGAATCTTACATTGTTGACCCCCCAATAAATAATGTTTCTGACAGTTGGGATTGACTTCAACCTGGACAATGACTGAAGTCTCAATAAGAGCAAAGGTTTATTACTTATGTCTAACATCCCAATGGATCTAATATGAGAATGAATCCTTACTAGTGAATGTCACCTTTAAAATGCTGAAACGCTGTGGAAAAATCTAACAGAAGTTCATAGTAAACTGTCGTCTTTTAATAAACACTGGGAAGAAGTCAGATTTAGCTTTATGCTAATTACAGTGTAGAATCAATGTCTGTAACAGTTACTTTACCATAGAGATCAGTAGTCTGACAAGGGCTGAGAGAGGAAGTTCAGTCAGATCATTATTATTCACACTGTAATAGGTAATCTCACTAAAGACTTCAAGCTGCTTAACATAAACTACTTATGTAATGTGACAGGCCAGCAGTTGTGATGGTAGCTCATACGTTTTTTAATTGCACATCATATTACTGTATGATACATTCATATACTGTGCTATTCCTATTATTTATTCATGTGTGTAATTTATTCTTCTATTCATATTTTTCTATTCATATTGCTCTAGTGATATCTACAGGACTGGATTTACTCTACTGGCTTTTTGGTACCCCCAGCTTGCCCATTGATTGAAATGCATTAGCAGTAGAGGAATCATAACAAGTAGGGAAAAATACAGATATGATTGGTATAGAAAACAACCAAATGACACCAGTAATGTGACAAAAATGGGTTTGTAATTCCGGCACAGCCAGAAGGGTCAGGCCAGGGGCGTAGCTATAGGGTGTGCAGAGGTAGCAGTTGCTACCGGGCCCAGGAGCCTGAGGGGCCCAAAGACCCTTGTGCCACATAAGAAGACACCGGTATTATAGAAAGTTTCTGGGCCCCACAGCAAATTTTTGAACAGGCCCTACTTCCCCAGCAAATTCTTTGCAACCCCCACTCCTGCGGCTAGTCAAGAGTGTACTCTCAGATGAGGCCCAACAGCCAGTCCATACGTTTCCGACAGTGTCACTGTATAATATTGCTGTGGCGGCCCTGACAATAAAATCTTTTAGTCCTCCTTCTTAGTGGGCCCCTTCTGAGTTCAGGCCCCAAAGCAGCCACTTCCCACCCTTCCCCTATAGCTATGCCCCTGGGGGCAACCCAGGGTTTAGTAACAGTAATATAGTAAATTCCCTACAGTGGATAATTCAATATGGTAGTCAGGGATAGAAACAGATCACACAGTTTAGAACAAATTTAGGTTAAAGATCTAGATAAAGGTATGGTTGCATGATGATTCTCTGGTGCAATACATGTTGCATGCCCAAGTATCGCAGTGTAGAAAAGCAGCTAAAGGAACGCATGGGGTCGCAGTGCAATTTTCACATTTGCTGCGACCACAACACACGAATCGCAAAAAATCAAATACTGGATTTTTTTGTGAATCACATGTTGCAGTGGCAGCAAATGTGCAAGTTTCTCTGCAACCCCATTCGTTCTTATGGCTGGCCTACGATACTTAAGAGCATGGCACATGTTGTGCCCCCAAATCGCCGTGTGACCACCACATTTTTACAGCGGGTCAGTCTAAGTACTGCACTGGTCTCCCGTGCAGAGAGCGGGTCACGGCCCTAACATTAGAGCCATACTCCTCTCTAGCTTTAACGGTCCAGACTGGCAGGAGTGCCTGTAGCATGTAAGCAGTTACAGAGGCAATAGACTCTCTCTGCCTCCCACTGACACCCTGCAATCTCATGGAGGAGCTTCATGTACAATGCTGGGCCAGTTAGGTCTAGTTCACATATCAGCATTTTGGTCAGTAGTTTCCATCTGTGATTGTCATCCAAAAGTGGGTGCCAGTCAAAAACACAAAAAAGATGCAAATCTTTCCATTATACCTTATTTCTGCGGACAAGTATAGGCATTTTCAATGGGGCGCCTGGCCATGTGTTCCGCACTTTGCGGAACACAAGCCGGGCAGCACCCGTAGTATTACTACCACGGTCGTGTGAGCAGGCCCTAAAACACTGACTAACTCCCATGATACCGGCCACCAGAGAGCCTGGTGCTTTCTTCCTATAATGTGCAAGCACAGCCACTGCTGATGGATTGCAGGGTGGTTGTGACCATGGAAACGAGCAGTGTATAATGTGATAGAAAAATGAATCCAGCTAGTAAAGGAGGCAATATGGACAATAGTAAGTGCCTTGTATAAACTTTCTGTACGTGATACATGCCATTTGCTGAAGTGAGACAACCCTTTTAATAGGGTTGTCTCACCTCATAAAATGTTACTTATATATGCATTTTAACCAAAGTGCCTTCTTTTAGCTATTCACTGCTTTCTTCAATCTCGTTAACCAGTGCTCATTGTTAGGGCATTTGCACATTTCAGGACATCTCTCTGGCCTCTCTGGTGGCAGGATCGCGGGAGCAGCTTCCAGCAAACTTTCAAACTTTAGTGACTTGGCCAGGAGAAAGGGGGTGTTCAGGGAATTAGTGCTATGGGACATGAATCCATAGGTACAAGAGAGGAAAATGTTCAGCTTCTACAAACTGGGGAAAGGATGGGACAAGAACAGAGAGATCATCGCAACTATGCTTACCATATCTAGCTTGTTGTCATGATAGGGAAAAGATCCCTGAGCGCCAAAGCTGCTAATGAAAATGCGTCAATAGCAGCCTCGGGAACGTCCAGGTACAGACAAGCAGTGGAAAGATGTCATCCTTTCCCTGCTTGCCTGCATGATCAATCAAACAATGAGTCACCACCACCATATGTAGCAGGAGGTTCAAGGGGGAACATCGGCAGTCCTAAACTGTTGAGGTGAGACAACCCCTTTTAGGTGCCCATACAGCATCAATTGTATCACCTACAGGACAAAAAGATTGGTTATTGAAAGTAAACTTGTCCAGTCCTTCTTTCCCCTGACATCTACCGAGGTACAGTCTAATATAATGAGTACAGGAAGCCTTTGTACCTGTTTATACCTACTGGTTAAAAACACCTTTGTTAAAACTAGATTGAAAGGAATTTAAATGTTTAGCTGCAATATTGGTAATAATTCCTTTTCAGCACTGGTTTATGTTTCTTACAGTCTTTGGGATCAGTAAAGGGCAGACATGAGGTGTTGACTGTACTGCACTTCATGTATGTAAGGCACTGTAACTCAAAAACTTAGATCACCTAATAACATTGTGACGCTGACCTGTATGCAATAAAATGAATAATTCACACTAATGATTTAAAGAAAGAAAATAGCACTGGATTCCAGCAGGAGGAACAAGAAAATGAGAAAGGAGGAAACGTTCACCTCCATTTTCTAGCATTTTTTCAACACAATTTCTGGTAAAAAATAGAAACGTACAAATGGTTGCTAAATGTTCAGAACAGTTAAACCTTAAATCATATATGAAGAGAATGTGTCATCAGAAAATAATCTATTATTTAAATCAAGTTTTTATGTTACGATTAAAAAAAATCCCTGCAGTTGTTTACACTGGCTTGTAAAGCTAATCATATGCCGAGGCTATCTGTTCTGGAGACATCATTTCTCAGCAGACATCTCATTATCATCACAGGCAGGATTACAATGATAGATAACATCTATGTATAAAGAACACAGGATCCACCATTCAGAATAGGTGATCGTCACAGCTCATCTACTCTCCCCGTACAGTGACCTCTGCACAGATCCTACCTAGAAAACAATCCCATAGAAGTCAGTGAGTCACCACCAGTCTATTATGTCTATGGTTTATGTAGCTACCATAAAGTATATCTTTAAATTCTGTCAACAGTAGCTCAAGATGGCTGTCCACACAATGGAAAATAAAATAAAAACTCTCCAAACAGAAAATAAAAATGGTTTAAGAAAAAAAGAACATGTGTTACCAGCGCCATACCTCCAGTGGAGGAAGACCACGTAGCTGCTAGGGGGCCTTCTGGGAAGGGGGCCTGCAGTGAACCAAGGGCCCTGTCCCCTAATTACGATTCAATACAGGCTCCTATCCAGCTTAAGTCTAGAATCCCTATCATCAGAGCAGAAAGCTAAAGGACCTGTGATGATGTCACCACAGGTCCTGTACATCTAGTAAAGGAACTACACAGAGAATGGTGTAGTTCCCAAATTAGATAGGAGCATCTGCCAGAACCTGTGATTATGTACTTCAACCCCCAACAGCATGGATTAGAACTGCACTATGTGCTCTCTGCTGAGAATAAACTGAAGACCTTTTCTCTTCATTCGTCCCAACCCCATTCCCTGTTTTTTTACTCATATCTGACTTATATATAATACTGCAGATGGTTACAACCCCAACACCTCATG
Source organism: Rhinella marina (assembly GCA_900303285.1). Classification (NCBI taxonomy): domain Eukaryota; kingdom Metazoa; phylum Chordata; class Amphibia; order Anura; family Bufonidae; genus Rhinella; species Rhinella marina. Next base: position 26,368 of record ONZH01005381.1, on the reverse strand, counting down.
TACCTCACACAGTGACCATAATGTATAACTGACCACATCTGTACACACTGCATTTATTATACCTTGTACCAGGGGCATTGCTAGGTTAAAACATTCGGGGCCTGGGCCTCTGATGTTTTGTCCCAGACCCCGAATGTCCTGCCTGCCTGCTAGATACAATTGTATTGCCGTCCTTAGGACGGCAATTCAATTGAATCTAATGCACTGGAAGATCTGAAGGACCTATGGTGACATCACAGGTCATATGATCAGCTCTAAATTTAGTAGCTGAACAGGACCTGCGATGATGTCACCACCATGTGACCACTGGAGAAGAGAACAGCAGTGAAGAAGAGAAGAAGCTGTGGTGATGTCTGAGGAGGGGTAAGTGAATCTATTAACCTTTTTTCAGTGAAGAACCGTATTTAGTCCAGTGAAATCCACAGTTTAAGTAATTGACTTTATGAATGGGCAGATTAACCCCTTATTGCTGTTACTAGGCTGTGTTCCTATATATAACCTTTGTCAACTTTTTCTGCCCTGCTTTTTATTTAGTAGCTCATTTGTTTGGCATTCTACAGTATTTTTGCAGACCATAGTATGTCCTGTCCTTGATTTTGTGGCGTTTTATCACATTGTGTGGATATATGGGGTATTAAAAATATTTTTGTAAACGCTAATCAGCTAATTGTAGAAAATCTGCCAAACTGGTCCTGATCAAAGTTGTGAATATAGCAAAATGGCAAGTAGAAAAAGAAAGGAGACACATTAGTTTTTCTTTTATACATTTCTTTATTTTGGATTTACTTCTGGCTTTTGCTCATAAAAGTACACAAAACACTGCGTCTGTGATTCCAGTCATGGGGTAATGTCACCCATGCCTTTTGATTCGTCTCCCAGGGATGCTGGGACTGTATGTTAGGGCTGAAGGGAGGAATGTTATTATCATGGGACTGTGTTGGAGGTGGCTATGTTTGGGGGCCATGTTATTTACATGGGACTGCATTGTTAGTGGTGGCTATAGGAGGGAGTGATGTTATTTACATGGGACTGAATGTTGGAGGGGGCTGGGGCAGGGTGATGTTATTTACATGGGACTGTATGTTGGATGTGACTGGTGGGAGGGGAATGATGTTATTAACATAGGACTAAATGTTGGGGTGATGTTTACATAGGATTGCATGTTGGAGGTTGCTGGGGAGGGAGGATATTATTTATTTAGGACTGTATGTTGAAGGCTGGCTGGGGAGGAGGTGATGTTATTTACATGGGACTGTATTTTAGAGGGAGCTATAGATAGATAGGGATGGTATTTACATGGTACTGTATATTGGAGGGGGCTGGAGAGACAGTGTGATGTTAATTACATGGGCCTCAATGAGGAGGGAGGGAAATAGTGTTATTTACATGGGACTGTATGTTGTAGGGGCTGAAGGGAGGGGAGTGATGTTATTTACATAGGACTGTATTTAAGAGGGGGCTGGAGAGATGGTGTTATGTTATTTACATGGGACTGTATGGGGTGCTGTATAGCGAGTACAGCAAAATTCGAGGGGGGGGGGTGCGACTTAGAGAACTGGGCCATATTCATTGTGGCTTGGGCCCTGGATCTTTTGAGAGCCTAGAAATGCCCCTGCCTTGTACGCATACCTCCCAACTTTTTGGACGGTCAAAGAGGGACACTTATGGTTCATTGTGTGAAAGTCCATTTTTCCTGTATATTTATAAACTTTAATAGTTTTCTTAGCACACAATAGAGCAACAATTACCAGAATATAGACATTTATAAAAATCCAAATAGCATCAAATAATAAAATAATAAACAATGTGGGGTCAAATATACATATAAGAACCAGACAAACACTTTCTTGATCAATATTGTAAGTGTAACAATGCAAATCTATAGCTCAGATCAAAAATAGGGACATTTAAGGAGAAAAGAGGGTCATAGGGACTTGGGTCCAAAACAGTGTTATGGCATACAGTATAACATGCAGCAGCAAGCACAGTTCATGGAGCAAGAGAGGTGGAAAAGAATGGGTAGCGGGGGGCCCAAATTAGATTTTTGCTATGGAGCCCAGTGATTTCTATTTTTCCTGTTGTGTGTTACTATCTGGTTTTAATTGGCAGAAAAATAATGTAAGTGACACATTCTAAAGCGATACTCCACTGCTAAAAATAAATAACTGGAAATAGCTAAAATATTTAAAGGGGTTGGCCACTTTGTGGTTACTGTTGACCAATGTGTTTGTAAGATGATTATTTGGCACTTATTGATAAAGTCTTTGTTGAGATTATGCGCCATTTTCTATATTTCATAAGGTATGTCCCACTATTAGCCAAGTCTTATGTGAAGTCCTGTCCATAAAATGGCTGCTGATGGAGGGTCATCTAACCAGGTGAATCTCCTCCATTCCAAATATACTGCACCTGCCATCTACACTTTACTGCTGGGAGGTTACTGCAGGTACAGTGTGTTAGAACAGAGGAGATTGAGTAATATATCTGGTCACATGATCCTCCATCAGCGGCCATCTTATAGACAGGACCTCTATTGTACAGCAAAGAAGATTTTCCCAACAAGGGGGCATGGCTTGTGAAATACAGCAAATGGCACAGAATATCAACAAAGGATATATTAGTAAGTGCCATATAGTCATCTTACATACATGTTGGTCACAAGTAGCTAACAAGTGGCCAACCCCTTTATGAAAAGGTGGAGTCAATAATATTTTCTGATGATTTCCTTCAGAGCTGGATCAAACCATAACCCTTAGACGGTGTTTCTCATTGCAACAGTCGTAACTAGAACTATCACTCTATATTAGATAGTCCAAATGCAAAAACTAACTATCACAGTCCACATGGGCCAGCAGTGGCTCACTGTCAATGGAGGCAGACCACACAGTTGCTATGAGGCATGTGGGGTTGGGGGCCAGCCCTGGAAACTATAAAGAGTAATTCTCTAAAGAGTCATGGTTTAGCCACTCCCTTTTTCTGAGGCTGCTCCTATGCCCTTAAGATTGCCTGTACCCTCTAAGTCCGAGCATTCCAATAGTGCTTGAGGATAAGTGTATTTAAAACTCTGTTGTTATTCCAGATTATCTGCTGAGGGATTTTGAGTAAATATATATACCGTATTTTTCAGACAAACCTAGGTTTTAGAGTAGGAAAATAAGAAAAAATATTTTTCATCAGATCCTCTTATCAGACTGCCCATAAATTTCAGGACATCACATCAGACCCCCATATCAGCCCTCCATGTCAGACCCCCATCAGACCTCAGATCAGCCCACCATGGCCCCATATCAGCCCACTGTGCCCCCATATCATCTCACTATGCGCCCACCAGACCTCAGATCAGCCCACTGTGCCCCCATCAGACCTTAGATCAGCAGAATGTGCCCCCATCAAACCTCAGATCAGCAGAATGTGCCCCCATCAGACCTCAGATCAGCAGAATGTGCCCCCATCAGACCTCAGATCAACAGTATGTGCCCCCATCAGACCTCAGATCAGCAGAATGTGGCCCCATCAGACCTCAGATCAACAGTATGTGCCTCCATCGGATCTCAGATTACAGCAGTATGTGCCCCCATCAGACCTCAGAGCAGCGTCTTGTGCCCCCATCAGACTTCAGATCAGCGTCTTGTGCCCCCATCAGACCTCAGATCAACCCACCCAGCCACTTACAAAAACCTTACTTACCTGTCCTGCACTGCCGCTGCCCTCCGGTCCCGCGCGGGTGCAATGCGTGATGCGAACGCATTGCACCCGCACTGAATCCTGACCCATTCATTTCAATGGGGCTTTTCACATGGGAGAATTTTTTCACGCATCAGTTCGCCGTTGCGTGAAAATCGCAGCATGTTCTATATTCTGCGTTTTTCACGCAGCCCTGGCCCCATTGAAGTGAATGGGGCTGCGTGAATAACGCATTGCATCCGCACACAAGTGCGGATGCAATGCGTGATTCACTGATGGTTGCTAAGAGATGTTTTTACCAGATTATCTGGTAAAAAAAAAAAAATATATATATATATATATATATATATATATATATATATATATATATTGTGAACGGGTCTTCCCAGAAGATGGTGTGCAGGACAAAGTTCACTCAGCAGTCTTGTTCAACATAAGGCAGTTCTTGTTTATTTTCGGCATAAACTAAGAAACAACAGTCCACTCCCAGGAACAGAGGTACAAAAGCAAAACAAAACAGTCCAACATGGTTTTACCTTGTTTGGCATACACGTCTGAGGCCAGCAGCCTTTCAGCTTCAAGCTGCACCCAGCCTCAGTGTCTCCATAAAACCTTGTAGGCTTTATGGACCTACTAATCATCCAGGACCCAGCACCTATGGTACCTGACACCAACCCACAAAACCCGGAGTGGATGAAGTGGATGAATGGCCCCGCTACCAACCTGCTATTCATCCAATAAAACCAGGCCCAGAATAACTTTAAACAAAAGTGTCTCCAACTATTATGATTGCTGGAGACCAGGCCACTTCCTGGTTTTCCTCATGTCTCCTGGGAGACATGAACTTCCTTCACTCCCAAAGCACATTACTAGATTTACCATCTCATGTAGCGAATCAGCCTAGGTGAGACGTACACCCCGTTCAGCACATTCCCAGTGACATGTCTACAATATATATATACAGTGGAGGAAATAAGTATTTGATCCCCCACTGACTTTAAAAGTTTTAATACTAGAAAATAAATGAAACGTCTCATAATTTTATGCCAGTGCCACATAGAATATCAAAAGAAAAACGGAGAAAATTACATGAAATGAGAAATAAAAAATAATTTGCATTTCTTTGAGGGAAATAAGTATTTGATTCCCTAGTAAAACCATGACTAATGTTGGCTCCCACAGACCACTGACACACCCTAATCACAGTGAAGTCGTTACCTGGATGAGAGATACCTGTCCCAAATTGTCATCTGTATAAAAGGCCACCTGCCAACAGTCTCAGTGACACTCCAACATCTCCACCATGGGCAAGACTAAAGAGCTGTCTAAAGCTGGAATGGGCACAAGGCTGGAATGGGCTACAAAGCCATAAGTAAGAAGCTGGATGAGAAGGTGACAACTGTTGGTGCAATTATTCGGAAGTGGAAGAAGTACAACATTACTGTCAATCGACCCAGGCCTGGAGTTCCATGCAAGATATCACCTCGTGGAGTCTCATTGATCATGAAAAAAGGCTAAAAATCAGCCAAGAACTACATGGGAGGAGCTGAGTAATGATCTCAAGGCAGCTGGGACCACAGTCTCCAAAAAAACCATTGGTAATACACTGAGACATAATGGTTTAAAATCCTGCAGTGCACGCAAGGTACCTCTGCTCAAGAAGGCTCACGTCCAGGCCCGCCTCAAGTTTGCCAATGAACATATTAATGACTCCAAGAGAGACTGGGAGAAGGTGCTGTGGTCAGATGAGACCAAAATTGAGCTCTTTGGCCTCAACACAACACGACGTGTTTGGAGGAAGAAAAATACAGAATATGACCCTAAGAATAACATCCCCACCGTCAAGCATGGTGGTGGAAGTATTATGCTTTGGGGGTGTTTTTCTTCTAAGGGCACAGGCCGACTTCACCGCATTGACGGGAAGATGAACGGGGCCATGTATCGCAAAATCCTGGGTGACAACCTCCTTGCCTCCGCCAGGGCACTGAAAATGGGTCGTGGATGGGTCTTTCAGCACGACAACGACCCAAAACATACAGCCAAGGAAACAAAGGAGTGGCTCCATAAGAAGCATATTAAGGTCATGGAATGGCCTAGCCAGTCTCCTGACCTCAATCCCATCGAAAATCTATGGAGAGAGCTGAAGCTTCGCGTTTCCAAATGCATGCCTAAAAACCTTAAGGATATGGAGATGATTTGCAGAGAGGAGTGGGCCAAAATTACTGTGTGTATGTACAAACCTTATAAAAAACTATAAGAAACGTCTGACTGCTGTACTTGCCAACAAGGGTTTTGCCACCAAGTATTAAATGATGTTTTCCTAGGGGATCAAATACTTATTTCCCTCAAAGAAATGCAAATTATTTTTTATTTCTCATTTCATGTAATTTTCTCAGTTTTTCTTTTGATATTCTATGTGGCACTGTTAAAATAAAGCTGGCATAAAATTATGAGACGTTTCATTTATTTTTTAGTATTAAAACTTTTAAAGTCAGTGGGGGATCAAATACTTATTTCCTCCACTGTATATATATATATGTGTGTGTGTGTGTGTGTGTGTATATATATATATATATATATATATATATAGAGGTGCATTGAAACACCATTAGAGCAGTATTAGTCACTTTAAATAAATTAAAAAATAACCAGATTGCTGGATCTGTTACATAACTGACACAAGCAGAGTCAAACAGACCTCATTGACTATAATGAGGTCCATTCGGGTGCCTGCTTTTTAGGGGGAAAACAAGTTCTGCATGCAGGACTTTTTTGTCCACTCTTTTCATGACAATATGCGATGAAGGCCCCCAATGGATCTTAGAACATGCCCTTAGAATGCCAAAGGCCCATCCCTAGCTATCTCTAGGGCAAGGGGAAGGCAATTCTGAACTTTACCATGGGACCCCTTTGATCTTCGTGTATGCCCCAGTGTGCCGGTATTTTTAAACAAAGAATTTTTATTTTGATCTATGTACCAGTTTACTGCATGTTCCAAAGAATTTTTATTTTGATCTATGTTACCAGTTTACTGCATGTTCCAGCATTCATTCAGCTACTTTTTCCCTATTCTCAGCTTGTTAAATCAGAACATTGGACAGATATTTGGCAATGTGACTTGCAAAATCCCTACACAGCAAATCGCGCAATTAATTATATATACCCAAATGAGTGATATAAAGTACTTAACATCTAATTTTATAAGAAACTGTCTCTACATAAATGCACTGCATTTCTTACACATGGCTTTATACAGTTTCCGTTACACTAAAGTACATTAGTACAGCCAGGCACTTTCCATGTCTTTTTATGAGAAGATCATTTTTAAAGCGTCTTTTACTTAAAAATGTCCCCGGCATCATGATCATAGCAAGCTTCTGCTGTTTGCATACAAGCAATAAACGGGCATGTTAGTAGGAGCAGGGCTTATTAAAGAGGGATTTATGAATGCCTCTGTGACAGCCCTGAGTATGGACAGAAATCCTGCAGCAGATGTAGGCTATTAATTAGCACCCTGTAAATGCAGTCAGTACGTTTTAATACATGTGATACTACAGAGGATAATGTCTGAAGAGGCACTTTAACTGAGTAAAATTGGACCTTTTTTTAAATATACACTGGCTTGCGGAAATCTCTAAATTTCTACGCCTATCTAATTTACCATTTACAAAGGAGGAAGATTAGGTCAATGATACTGTAGTACTCTCTTACAATTCACAAGTACAATAATTTAAAAGTGTACTTAGTGCTAGGCGTTAAACATTTAAACGCGCGATTTAGAGCATTACAGGGAAATTGCTTAACCATTCTGTTCAGTTTTATATGCAGTTTGTTTCCTGTCAATTGTGGTGATGAACTTTGTAATGGAAAGCTAATGCCCAGTGGTTGTTAATAAGGGCTGTGAGAAAGCCAAGGAACAAACAACTAGCACTTCATCTTACTCCGTACAACGGGATTGTCTAGCCCTGTAGAGTACATGAAGGCTGAAAGGTAAGTTCCTATATAAGTTAACCCATTCTGCTAGGATTATGCCATAAATAACGTTTTTTTCTAAAAACATATACACATATTCTTATTATTCTTTATAAGGCAAATGATTTATGCCTCTTTTTAAAATTAGTACTATTTGAAATGATAAGTATTTGATTTACAACTTTGAGTGACCATCACAATGATTAAGGGGATATAAAGAAATAAGGAGTTAGTAATTCATTGCCTAGAATAACGTCAACCAGGCTCCAAGAAACACACTACAAAATATTATCAAGATGGTATAAGACTCCTTTGGTCCTGAATAAAATGAATCCAAACATTTCCAAGCTTTGCTGGAGGTGTGAAAAGGTAGATGGGTCACTCTCTCACATCTGGGTTGAATGCCCACCGATTGCAGCTTTGTGGTCCCAATTCAGTCAGGTTATTGAAAAAATTTTCAACACTAAGACAAAAATCGATAAAGAGGTTATACTATTTGGCCTACTTAAGGGCAATAATTGTGCTCTCAAAAATAAACTTTTTCCTTTTTTAATTGGAGCCATGAAATCTATAATCCCACGATACTGGCTTCAAAAGGAGGGCCCATATATGAGAGATTGGCTTGCTGAAATGTATAAAATACGAAGGTTTGAAAAGCTTAAATGGAGTATCTTGGGTAATGTAGGGAAATTTGAAAAAATTTGGTCTAAATGGGATGTTTACCACCAAACAGATGATATACAGATGGTCCTATAATGGTCTTTTATATAATGCACTGACATTGAATATTTGGGCAGGTTTTCTCCTTTCGAGATGACGTTCAAGCCGTTTCTTCCTCATTTCCCCTCTTTTCCTTATCCCCCTTCCATTTCTTTAATTTCTGGTCTTGTATTTTGTTTTATTTACTCCTTTTATACTACCCTTCTTATCTACATCATTCTGGAAGAAAGCCTATTGATAGCATATTACATTATTTGTTTTGCATTTATTGGGTTTTTCAAATTGTGTTCTGACATTTTGATCATTGCGGAAAAAGTCTGCATACACGTATGCAGTAATACAGTTTAGTCACTGATTGTACTTGAAATCTTACGGAGTGATGTGTTTTTTCACTGTTGTTATTATCTTTCACCCTTCTAAAAAATTAATAAAAATTTTAATTTTCAAGAAATAAGGAGATGAGAGAAGAGCTACCAGTAACAAGATTCTTATCTTGAGGTCACCAAGCCACTATCAAGACTACATCTCAAATGTGGTTAAAAATGCACCTGTCTTCAGGATCAACTCTATTAAACCAGGTATAATACCTGGTAGATGTTGATTTATACATCTCACTTTGGAAATGGCCATCTTTTTAGTATTTGATACCCATTGTGATAAAATCCTACCTAATAGGATGCGTCTCTCTTTCGAAACAGCCATCTAATTAACATTTGAAGCCCTGTATGATACAAGTCGTCAACTTTATGACTTTGGGTGTTTTCATGTTGCAGCTAAAGAGGAATATAACAAGTAAACATCAAGTCATCACAATGACTAAGAGGAAGGAGAAGAGAGTAGAGTTGCCAGAAACAGGATTTATATCTTGAGGTCATCAGGCCGCTATCCAGAGTATACCTCAAATATGGCTCGACGAGCATTTGTCAGCAAGATCAACCATCTTTATTCAGTATGATTGATCCTAATGAATAAAATAACACCTGAACATCGATTGCAGGATTCCTGAGAAAAAAATATGTTTATTATTTATGCAAATTATGGCTACAGTGCACCAAAGGGAGTGGTCAGCACTGAGCAGGGGCTGGTCCCATCCCTCGGTACATCTAAGCCCATAATTGCATAAACAATAAAATGTATTTTTTCTCAGGAATGCCGATAATGATTTTCACAAGACCAGTATAATTTTAATCAGCAAGATCAACTCTATCAGGCAGTTTGCCTGGTTTTATAGGGCTGATCCTGAAGACAAGTGCTCTTGAAGGTCCTTTTACATGTGTCGATATTTGATTGAACACGTGTTTATAACAATGCTTGTACTCGATCTTTGGCCTGTGAAAACATAGGAACAATCAAACAACAAAGAAACAATCACATCTTTTATGCATGCCTAAAATCATCATGGAAGCACATCTCCCTGTTTAAACAGGGGATGTGCTGTCAACAATATGCAAACAGTATGAGGACAGAATGATTGTACTAACAATCGTTCGTCTCCCATAAAATTTTCATCTACCCGTGTCAAAGACCCTTTACATGAGCAGCAATCAACTTTTATATCTTCAATCATTTTGGGCTCAAAAACTGGCCCATGTAAAAGGATCCTTTAAGTTATGGACTAATAATAAAATAATTATATTCTGTCAATCTTTAGAGGGTTCATGAGTGACCAAACTTTTTTAGATATTGAAACTGGAATTGAAATGCAATTTCTTTGAAGGTTAAATATGAAAACTTGACCTTGTTCCAGAATCCTAACGCACGTGTTTGAACATTTGTAAATCCTTCAGAATTTTCTATATTTTTGCATAAATTTGCAGTGCTTTTTAAAGTGCTAAAAAAAGATAGATAAAGATAACCAAATCAAATGAGTTAAAAATATTGTACCTAGTCATTCGAACAATGATCCAATATCACATATGTCTTTGAATGTGAAATTAGAGTCTGATGTTTGCAATCAATGAGATGACAACCAGGTGTGTGAGCAACTTGTTTTCCTTAAAGAACAGGGGTCTATCAAAGTCTAATCTTCACAGCACGTTACTGGAAGTGTATCATGGCACAAACAAAGGATATTTCTGATGACCTCAGAAGAAGAGTTGTTGATGCTTATCGGGCTGTAAAAGGTTACAAAATCATTTCTATACAGTTTGGACTCCAGCAGTCCACAGTCATACAGACTGTGTACAATTTGGAAGTTCAAGACCATTATTACCTTCCCCGGGAGTGGTCGAACAACAAAGATCACGCCAAGAGCAAGGTGTGTAATAGTTTATGAGGTCACAAAGGAACCCAAAGTAACCTCTAAGCAAATATAGGCCTTTCTCACATTAGCTATTGTTAATGTTCATGAGTCCACCATCAGGAGGACACTGAACTACAATGGTGTTCATGGATTATGAATTATACTAGCAAATTCTAAAGGAAGGGCCTGAAGTCAGGGTTTCATGGGAGGAAACCCACCAACATAACAGAGAATTCCTCCAAGCCGATGTGCAGGACTAATCAACAATTAGAAATGCTTAGTTGCAGTTATAGCTGCACAAGTCAGTCACACCAGATACTTAAAGCAAAGGTTCACCTACATTTACTACTCATAGACATGTGATACTAGATCAATATCATCCTTAATAAATAAATGACCAAGTCTAATTCTTTTCACCCATTTGTTTGATTTGGTTATCTATGATTTCTTTTTGAACTTGTCTGATGTCATTTTATGTCAAATTTATGTAGAAATATAGAAAATTCTGAAAGCTTCTCAAACTTTCAAGCACCACTGTAACTATGTCCATTCCTTCTTTTACTAGCTCAGTCATTTGAGATGTAGGCTTTTCCTGCCTTCAGTTTCAGGGAAAAGATGTGGTTGACAGCTACCAATGCGGCTTTGGTGAATCTCTTTGTTGCCATTTCACAAGGGTCCATTCCACTTTCTCTCTCAGGTCTTCCTGGTAGTTATTCACAGCATCATTACTCTTTCATCCCCCTTGCTGTGCATAGACATACCTGATTAAATCTATGCTACCGAGTGTCAAATATGACCTTGTATCAATGACCTAATGTTTATTTGTCTATCAGATAACACTTAAATGATGGACACTAGCTCCACAGAGACATAAGTTAAAAATGAGATATTTAGTTTAGAGGCTGCTTGTAGATGATGAGATGGTATATATTAATTTATAAAGACAAGGTAGTAGTAGTAATAATAATAATAATAATAATAATAATAAATGTGAAGGAATTCACATGCAGGAAAAACACTGTAGTTCCCCAAACACTTTGAACAGGTTTTGTAGTTCTATTACAGATGCTCTAAATCTTCCTGTGATGGCTCTACTTTCTAAACAAACGGCAATCCATACACACAAGGAACATCATCAGTTGGGGAAAGCGTACATTTTTAGGTTGTTTATACCTTTCTTTATCAATCCATCTGCTTGAAAGGTGTAACACAGTGGGTGTGGACCCACTGTGTCACTGGACAGATTTCACTTAGGGCTACTCTTAAGGGCTTCCTCCCCTTTATAGGGACCTAGACTTCACTGCAGGGGAAATACCAGGCTGCTACCTTTTGAAGTAGTCTCTGTTCAGCGAACAAGTCAAGGTCAAGGCAGGCAGAAATCGGGTCAATCTGGTAAAAAGGCAACAGGTCACAACAGGCGTCACAGGGTCAATTCAAAGAACAGGCAGAGGTTAGAACAGGTGGAATAGAATCAACACGATAAACAGGCAGAGGTAAGACACAGGAGTCCAGAAGACACAAGCTTCTTTTCAGGGACTAGACTGGCTAAAGAACCTTATTGCTCAGGCACCATCCCATGGGGAAAGGCACCTTAAATAGCCCAGGGAAAGCAGCAATTGCTTGGAGACAGGTTAGGCTGCATACTGGTACGTTAAAGGGAATCTGTCGCCGTAATTTTTTTTTCATCTGTTAAAACCAGATGGTGGCACATATCCTTTTTTCTACCATGTTTATTTTCTGAATACAGTTTTTTTAATTCTGTTTCCTGAACTTGATTATGGGGGCTGCCATTTTGCGTGAACTGTTCTTAACAGCATTTATAGATATGCTTTACAGCAGCCACCATGGGCAACAGACACAGTGTACAGGAAGGTGTCTCATTGACTTCTATGGGAGAGTTTTCTAGGCATGTTCCGTGACTTGTGCAGAGGTCAGGAGGGAGTAGTTAAGGTCTGATATCACCTATTGTATATGGTGGATCCTGTGCTATCTTTATATATGGATGAAATATGGTAATCCTGCCTGTGATGATAAGCAGATTAGTGCAGTAAAATGATCTGTATAGATCAAGAAAAGGTACCTATTATTAGGTTTATTGGCGAGTGTGAAAACTGTAGGATTTTATGTTTTTTATATAGATATTGACATATCAAATTAAAAATAACATGACCAAAAATCTTTTAATCTCTTAGTGACCAGCCTGTTTTTGGCCTTAATAACCAATCCATTTTTTTTTTCATTTTTTCATCGTTGCATTCCAATTTTTTTTATTTTTCTGCCAATGTAGCCATATGAGGGCTTGTTTTTTGTGGGGCAAGTTGTAGTTTTTAGTAGCACAATTTTAGAGTATACAAAATTTTTTCCATTTTTTCAAAGGGTTTATTTTTTAATTTGCAGATTTTTTAAAATCTATTTAATAAAATTTTTTAAACTTCTGATAACTATTTACTAGTCCTACAAGGGGACTGTAACAGGTGATCTTTTGATCGCTTCTATAAAGCATTGTGCGGCTTATGATCTACAAATGCATTTTACATCAGGGTGCGCCAGAGAGGTGCATCCTGATGGGAAACACTGGAGATAGGCCTGGGGCCTTCAATTGCTCTGAGGCTAGAGTTCACAGACATAGGCACCCACTAATTTCATTCATGGGATGCCAATGGGAGACAGAGCTTAGATGCTGCAGTCACCATTGACTGCAAAATCTAGGTGGTTAAACTTCCTCGATCTGTGCTACTGCTGATTGGGACCGTTAGAGCAGAAGCCTTGCTCTCATGGGAGAGCTAATCCCCTCTGCTGCACAGGAAATCTTGAAGCCCCTTAGTGACTGCCGTAAAAAGGCATATGGGTGGTCACTAATGGGTTAAAAATATGTTTAACATAAAAACATAATTTAAACAATAGGCATTTTTCTAATGACAATTCCCTTTAAGAGTCAAGGAGAGCATGCATGCCCCAAGATGGTTCAGAAGAAGCCTACAGGACCAGACAACACAAACTCCTATGGTCATGCCTGCAAGCAGAGAGATGTCAACAGGCATGAAATGCTGGCAACACAAAGCCGCTGGAGGTCTGGGAATTCCACAGGTCATGCCGGACAGAAGATTTCAGGGGACAGAAACCTGCAGCAGTACAGCTGGATTTAAGCTGATTGCCTTCATGCTATATGGACTATAGACTAGCACTTCTCACCATAGGTAAAACCTTGGATTTTCAGACTGCAAGTAAGGTTGAAAATGTAATATTTTTATTAATACTGTTAATTATGGCATTTAACCTCTTTCACTGTAGGGACTTTTTGTTGGCTGTATGTATTATATATTCAGGGGCCTGTGATTTTGTTATTTGAGGCGTTTTAGTAGGTCAGAAGTACAAGTAAGGTTGATACCGTAGGGCAAAACACCTCAAAATTATATTTTTATTTATTACGATCAGACATAGATTTTTGTCTGGTGTGATCATTTATTATTATTATTATTTTTTTTTATTTCTGAGCACAACCTTCATCCAAATTTACAATTAGAGATGAGTGGACGTGCTCGTAACGAGCACTGTACCGCTCTGCTCCCCTGCGCTCGCATTGGCGCAGGCAGCCGCTTCCATCGGGTGAGGAGGACGGAAGCGGCTGCCTGCGCCCATGTGAGCGCAGGGGAGCCGAGCGGTACAGTGCTCCTTACGAGCACGTTCGCTCATCTCTATTTATAATCTATAAGGATGCCAAATTTTTTTTTTTTCATTGCTAAATAATGGTGCTAAATATCTCTCTTCCCGCAAAGATTATTTGATGGAATTTCAGATCAAGCCACTATGTACAATGTAACCGGCAGAATTAACCTGTATATTATACATTGCACTTACATAGGAGAAATGGATACCATGAGTTGCATACTACCCACCAGGAAATGGTTGGTCTACATTACATTATACGACAGGGAATTAACACTATACGTGACGCTATCCAACAGGGAATAACACACTATTCATTACAGTCACCACCAGAGACAGGGACACTATACACTTGCTTTCAAGAGAACGTCACCATTCATTAAACTTTTCAGCAGGCACACGTATGTAATATTGATCATCCATTAGTGAGGAATTGAAAGGGAGAAGCTAAAAATGAGTTAAAATGTAAATTGTATTAAGTATAATTTAGCAAACGTTTGAGATGATAGAAAATGTGGAGTGAGAAATAAACACTGTACATGAAGGTCCTATAATGACTGCATTTAGAAGACCAACTAAAGCCATGCACATTACCTTTGTCCCTGGCCTGAAAGTACAAGGTCAAGGAATAAACACATAAATGTAGAGCATGTAGCATTACCTTCTAGATCATAAGAAGATCTGCAACAATGTGCTGTCATTTCCAATGACTCTTATGCTATCTTACTTTAAGAGCAAGTGTTGATTTCTGGAGGTTTGACCTGTATCTTCCTGTAATCCTTTTAGTAGAAGAGTAATCTGTGACTGGATTCTCTCCAGGTTTATCTGCTAACATTGCATGAGTTAATACATCCATAACCTTCCGAAGAGATTACATCTATTATTATATTATTGGCCATTGTCCTTTTGACACAACCTTTTAAATACTGAACAAAAATATGATGATAATGTGGAGATTCCTGCTTCTTATAATGAAATAAGTATGTGGGAATTTGACAGAGGAGCAGATAGATAGAAGTCAGCTCTCTGTGACCTTGGACCCTGTAACTTAATCCCTTTATCCTGGGCAGTATAAAAAGACCATGCACTATCAGTGTCTGCAAGTTTCCATCAGATGCTAATGCCTCAACTGAACTACAATGAACTCTCATAAAATTAAAGGGCCATACGTTAAATGCTATGGAAGGTTTTTTACACGTTTTTGGATGGGGTTTTTTTTTGGAGGGGCAGGTATGCCACTTGAAAATTTTTAATAGTCCTTCATTCAAATAGTGTAACAAACAAAATACACTTAGCAGACTACCCATTCTTATGCTGTACATATACATTGTTTCGTACATGAATTAAAAAACAATCATTTGGATTTTTGTTTCAGTAGGTAACAGGACTCCAATACGTTATCTCACGCTGTAAGTATCTGGTTATTATATATATTTATACTTTGCAAATAAAGTACAAATATGTAATAAAAAATAGCGACCAGACAAATAAGGAATTTAGCATCAGAAGCTGACCTATTATTTAAAGTATGATTTTTGGTTAAACATTGATTATTAAATATGTTATTTTATTTAGGTGCCACGTGACAGATGCGATCAGCCAACTGGTCAATCATTGGGTGATTGTCACACCTTTACATCTGGCAATTTTCAGGAACTACTGTTCATACGTATGTTTGTTCCAACAGTAGTCTCGATTAGTGTTGATGCGATTCGAAGCATATGAAGCGGAATTTGATCTGAAATTTGAGTCACTGCAAAGCCAAATCTCTTTGTGCTTTGCGGTAACAAATGGCTTTTCCCAAAATGGTGGCTGTAAATCAAAAAATTATACTCACCTCATCAACTTGATTGCAGAGAGGCTGTCCGCTCTGTCTTGATTGAAGAAAACCTTCCAAAGGACCTGCAGTGAGCATGAAGAAATCACCACATGATCGCGCTCGCCTCACGTGGTGACGTCATCATGCTCGCCACAATTCCTTTGGTGGGTTTTGTGCCACATAAAAAGTATTATAGGTATTATAGAAAGTGCATGCTGGTCAAGTTACACCTATAGCTGGAGGGAAGGGTTAGGTCAAAAATTTGGCATGGTGGTGGGGGCGGCGTTTCAATTTTCGCTTTAGGCAGCAGGAAGGCAATGTGCTTCCCTTCCCCTGGCCACAAAGCACTGAGGGAAGGGGGGCCCAAGCTTAACCCCTCCACCAGGACCCATGAGCCTTTAGCTACATCCCTGGTACTGGTGATGTCACTGGCAACACTGGTAGGCGGAAGCCTAGCAGTGTAAAAACATAAACAAAAATCCCTTGACCTGCATAATCCAGCAGATTGCAAGGAAGAGCTTCAGAGCATTTCATGCTCCGATGCTCATGTCATAAGGGCTGGAGGGGTGAGAATGGGAATATGTCCATGTTTAGCTCTGAACTCGGACAACCCATTGAAATATTAGGACAACTGATGCATTTAATGAATCCATAGGCTTCTATAGAAAAAATTGTATGCCAGAAGTGAATGCATACAGTATGTTTGCCTAGTTTGCGATCCTGTGCATTTTTTTTTTACTGAATGAGAAAATGCTACTCTACCAAGCAAAAAAATGGATGCAAAGCTTTCCGTGGCAAAACAACCCACAAAATGAATTGTTAAATGAAAGTTATAGGGGGATCCATTAACCCTTTCAAGACCAAGCTATTTTTTACCTTGGTGACCAGGCTAAATTTAGCATATCTGACATTAGAGATGAGCGAGTAGTGTTCGATCGAGCCGGTATTCGATCGAATACTACGCTATTCGGCATACTCGATTTCAATCGAGTATAACGGCGATGGCGCACTTAGAATTCGTTTCCCCTCCCACCTTCCCTGGCGCTCTTTTTCCACCAATCAACATGCAGGGGGGGTATGACAGGCACGCTGGCAGCGCGAAAACAGCGTCTACATGGATTGGCTGGAAAAACCATGTGACCTCGAATATTAAAAACTCAGCTCTTCCTGCTCGTACGCATATGCTGCGTGAACTTAGTCAGGGACAGAGGCTGGAGAAGGGACAGACAGGTTTTAGCAGTTGGACAGGCAGGAGCGTGATTAAAAGCCCTTCTCAGGGCTACTATAGTGCACTACAGTGATAGCTTTACTACAAGATACACTTTACAGAGAACGGCTGCCGTATTCAGGGATAGCTGCTGGAGTAGGGACAGAGAGAGGCATTAGTGGTGTATTAGGTGCTCTGCTACATACCAAACTATATTTGGCACTACTGTTCAGCGTTCTTTTTGGCTGAAAAACCCTGTTATATAACTAGTGTGTATATGCACCATCTGATCTGGCAGTATACGGCTGTGAATTTTATTTTATTTTTTTAAATACAGTTTATTTGGCTCTAGTGTTCTGGGTTCTGTGTGCCTGCAATACCCTTTTTGTATACCAGGTGTAAATACCCACTGTCTGTTCAGTTAGTACACGGCTGTGTACCTTGAAATATACAATATCTAGGCCATTTAATTGGCCACTGTACTGTGCGTTCTCTTGCTAAATTATTTCACATACCTGGTGTAAATACCCACCGTCTGTTCAGTTAGTACACGGCTGTGTACCTTGAAATATACAATATCTAGGCCATTTAATTGGCCACTGTACTGTGCGTTCTCTTGCTAAATTATTTCACATACCTGGTGTAAATACCCACCGTCTGTTCAGTTACTACACGGCTGTGTACCTTGAAATATACAATATCTAGGCCATTTAATTGGCCACTGTACTGTGCGTTCTCTTGCAAAGTAATTTCTCATAACTGTTGTTCATACACACCGTCTGATCACTGAGTACACGGCTGTGTACCTTGAAAAATACAATATATAGGCCTTAACTGGCAACTGTACTGTGCGTTCTCTTGCAAAGTAATTTCTCATAACTGGTGTTCATACACACCGTCTGATCACTGAGTACACGGCTGTGTACCTTGAAAAATACAATATATAGGCCTTAACTGGCAACTGTACTGTGCGTTCTCTTGCTAAATTATTTCACATACCTGGTGTAAATACCCACCGTCTGTTCAGTTACTACACGGCTGTGTACCTTGAAATATACAATATCTAGGCCTTTTAATAGGCCACTGTACTGTGCGTTCTCTTGCTAAATTATTTCACATACCTGGTGTAAATACCCACCGTCTGTTCTGTTACTACACGGCTGTGTACCTTGAAATATACAATATCTAGGCCTTTTAATTGGCCACTGTACTGTGCGTTCTCTTGCTAAATTATTTCACATACCTGGTGTAAATACCCACCGTCTGTTCAGTTACTACACGGCTGTGTACCTTGAAATATACAATATCTAGGCCTTTTAATAGGCCACTGTACTGTGCGTTCTCTTGCTAAATTATTTCACATACCTGGTGTAAATACCCACCGTCTGTTCAGTTACTACACGGCTGTGTACCTTGAAATATACAATATTTAGGCCATTTAATTGGCCACTGTACTGTGCGTTCTCTTGCTAAATTATTTCACATACCTGGTGTAAATACCCACCGTCTGTTCAGTTACTACACGGCTGTGTACCTTGAAATATACAATATCTAGGCCATTTAATTGGCCACTGTACTGTGCGTTCTCTTGCTAAATTATTTCACATACCTGGTGTAAATACCCACCGTCTGTTCAGTTACTACACGGCTGTGTACCTTGAAATATACAATATCTAGGCCTTTTAATAGGCCACTGTACTGTGCGTTCTCTTGCTAAATTATTTCACATACCTGGTGTAAATACCCACCGTCTGTTCAGTTACTACACGGCTGTGTACCTTGAAATATACAATATCTAGGCCATTTAATTGGCCACTGTACTGTGCGTTCTCTTGCTAAATTATTTCACATACCTGGTGTAAATACCCACCGCCTGTTCAGTTACTACACGGCTGTGTACCTTGAAATATACAATATCTAGGCCATTTAATTGGCCACTGTACTGTGCGTTCTCTTGCAAAGTAATTTCTCATAACTGTTGTTCATACACACCGTCTGATCACTGAGTACACGGCTGTGTACCTTGAAAAATACAATATATAGGCCTTAACTGGCAACTGTACTGTGCGTTCTCTTGCAAAGTAATTTCTCATAACTGTTGTTCATACACACCGTCTGATCACTGAGTACACGGCTGTGTACCTTGAAAAATACAATATATAGGCCTTAACTGGCAACTGTACTGTGCGTTCTCTTGCAAAGTAATTTCTCATAACTGGTGTTCATACACACCGTCTGATCACTGAGTACACGGCTGTGTACCTTGAAAAATACAATATATAGGCCTTAACTGGCAACTGTACTGTGCGTTCTCTTGCAAAGTAATTTCTCATAACTGTTGTTCATACACACCGTCTGATCACTGAGTACACGGCTGTGTACCTTGAAAAATACAATATATAGGCCTTAACTGGCAACTGTACTGTGCGTTCTCTTGCAAAGTAATTTCTCATAACTGGTGTTCATACACACCGTCTGATCACTGAGTACACGGCTGTGTACCTTGAAAAATACAATATATAGGCCTTAACTGGCAACTGTACTGTGCGTTCTCTTGCAAAGTAATTTCTCATAACTGGTGTTCATACACACCGTCTGATCACTGAGTACACGGCTGTGTACCTTGAAAAATACAATATATAGGCCTTAACTGGCAACTGTACTGTGCGTTCTCTTGCAAAGTAATTTCTCATAACTGTTGTTCATACACACCGTCTGATCACTGAGTACACGGCTGTGTACCTTGAAAAATACAATATATAGGCCTTAACTGGCAACTGTACTGTGCGTTCTCTTGCAAAGTAATTTCTCATAACTGGTGTTCATACACACCGTCTGATCACTGAGTACACGGCTGTGTACCTTGAAAAATACAATATATAGGCCTTAACTGGCAACTGTACTGTGCGTTCTCTTGCAAAGTAATTTCTCATAACTGTTGTTCATACACACCGTCTGATCACTGAGTACACGGCTGTGTACCTTGAAAAATACAATATATAGGCCTTAACTGGCAACTGTACTGTGCGTTCTCTTGCAAACTAATTTCACGGCTGTGAAGGCAAAATATTGTAAAAAAAAAAAAATGCGGCGGGGGGCTAGCGGAATAGGACGTGGACGAGGACGGGGGCGCGGAAATGCTGTTGGGGGCCTTGTTGAAGCCAGTGGGGATACAATGCGTGCTGGTGAGGGTCAGCCAGGATCCCGCTCATCCAGAATCCCTGCCTTTATGGGACAGTTAAGCAGGGGGCGGGTTACACCGCTGTTGAGGCCTGAGCAGGTTGAACAGGTGGTGCAATGGATAGCCGATAGCGCTTCCACACAGTTGTCCACCAGCCAGTCATCCACACAGTCTCACTCTGACCCTCCTTCCTCCACACCTGGCCAACAGAGTCATCCCACCATTGACCCCTCCCAGGAGCTCTTTTCGGGTCCTTTTTCAGATGTGCCGGAAGAATCCCAGGAGCTAGCAGAGGAATTTGTTTGTAGTGATGCCCAAACACTTGAGTTTTCGCCATCTCCTGCTGATGTGGACCCTGAGCCAGCATCTGTTATCATGAGCGATGATGATGATGAGACGCAGTTGCCATCAAGGGAGGCTGTTGGAATGTCCAGTGGGCAGGAGGAGGAGCAGAGTGAGGAAGAGGAGGTGGTGGATGACGAAATGACCGACCCCACTTGGCCAGGGGTGATGTCCAGCGGGGAAAGCAGTGGAGAGGTGGTGGTCTGCGCAGCACCGAAAAAGGCAGCAAGAGGCAGAGGGATGTCCACAGGCAGAGGGATGTCCACAGGCAGAGGGATGTCCACAGGCAGAGGGATGTCCACAGGCAGAGGGATGTCCAGAGGCAGAGGACAGTCCAGACAAAGTAGTGAGGCCACAGCCAGCACGGCCGAAGCTGTTCCCGGCAGCGGGCAGTCGCGCGAAGCTCCCCCATCGAGGCCTCGTACTTCTGTGGTGTGGAGATTTTTTAATGTTTGTGCGGATGACAAACTGAGCGCGGTTTGCACACTCTGCCACTCAAAACTGAGTAGGGGCTCTGAGAAGAGCAATCTGACCACCTCAGGCATGCGGCGTCACTTGGAAGTCAAGCACTGGGCTGAGTGGGAGAGAGCAAACGCAATACAAACTGCGCCCGGTCCTGCTGCCACTGCCTCTTCCCCTTTGTTGTGTGCTGCCACTGCGGTCCAGACCTCCAGCCAGGACACCTCCACATCTGCCTCTGCCTCGGCTACTTTGGGGCCTTCTCCTTCAGCCTCCCCTTCCCCCGCCTCTTCGCCTGCACCCTCACACTCCTCGTCCCAACAACTGTCCATCTCGCAGGCGTTCGACCGCAGGCGGAAGTACGCCTCGAGTCACCCCCAAGCCCAAGCCTTAAACTGCCACATCTCCAAACTGCTGGCCCTGGAGATGTTGCCGTTTAGGCTTGTGGAGACGCAGGCCTTCCGCGACCTGATGGCGGCTGCCGCACCTCGCTATTCCGTCCCCAGCCGCCACTACTTTTCCCGGAGTGCCGTCCCCGCCCTGCACCAGCACGTGTCGCGTAACATCAGGCGGGCCCTGAGGTACGCAGTCAGCGCAAAGGTCCACTTGACCACCGACGCGTGGACAAGCACTTGTGGCCAGGGACGATACATTTCTTTGATGGCACACTGGGTGAATGTAGTGGAGGCGGGGACGGGGTCGCAAACAGAGACGGCCTACCTACCACCCCCGCCCAAGATTGCCAGCATGGGTTCTGATAAACCCCCCTCCTCCTCCTCCTCCTCCTGTGCCTTAACATCGCCCTCAGCCGCTAGCTGGAAGCGTTGCAGCACTGGCGCGGGGAGACGTCAGCAGGCCGTGCTTAGGCTCATCAGCTTGGGCGACAGGAAGCACAGCGCACCTGAGGTGAGGGACGCCATACTGCAGCAGACGGAGATGTGGCTGTCGCCGCTGCAGCTAGGACCAGGCATGGTCGTGTGCGATAATGGCCGTAACCTGGTGGCGGCTCTGGAGCTTGCCGAACTCAATCACGTACCATGCCTGGCCCACGTTTTTTAATCTGGTAGTCCAAAAAATTTCTAAAGACTTACCCCAACCTGGCAGAGCTACTGGTGAAAGTGCGGCGCTTGTGCGCACACTTTCGGAAGTCAACTGTAGCTGCTGCTAGCTTAAAAAAACTCCAGCAACGCCTCCATTTGCCTGAACATCGGCTGTTGTGCGACCTGCCGACTCGCTGGAATTCCACCTATTCCATGTTGGCCAGGGTGTGTGAGCAGCAGAGAGCATTGATGGAGTACCAGATTAATAATCCACGCGTGCCTCCAACTCAGCTCCCTCAGTTTGCCAACCACGAGTGGCCATGGATGGCAGACGTATGCGATGTACTGCGTATCTTTGAGGAGTCCACCAAGAAGGTCAGCAGCGAGGACGCTATAGTGAGCGTAACCATCCCGCTCCTATGCGTCCTTAAAGAATCCCTCATCGCAATAAGGGAGAACGCATTGCACGCAGAGGAGACGGGGGTAGGAGGAGACGCAACGGAGCTACACAGTCAGACCACACTTTTGTCTGCTTCACGGTGGCAGTTGCAGGAGGAGGAGGATGAGGAGGAGGAGGACGACGTGGAGGTGGCTGTGGAAGAGGAGGAGGATGCTGGCGGCGAGGGTAGCAGTCAGGCTGTGCGCGTCCCATTGGTTCAGCGCGGATGGGGCGGAGAGGAGGCGGAAGAGGAAGAGGAGGAAATGGCAAGTGATCCTTCTGGTGGGGGCAGTGAGGTCATGCCTATTCAGAGTCTGGCACACATGGCTGACTTCATGCTGGGCTGCTTTTCCCGGGACACACGTGTTGTCCGGATAGTGGAGAACAAACTGTACTGGGTCTTCGCAATCCTGGACCCCCGGTATAAAGATAACGTCTCCTCTTTTATTCCGGTAGAGGAGAGGACGAATCGATTGCTGGAATACCAGAGGGAACTCGTGCAGAACATGATGGAGATTTTCCCACCCAGCATCGCTGGCGGCAGAGAGGAGAGGGTCTCCCAGAGTCCCTCAACATCGATCAGGCCCACAGCCACCAGGGGAACACTCTCCAAGGTGTGGGACACGTTCATGGCACCCCCTCGTGCAACTTCCATCACTGCGGGGCCCGCTATCAGCAGGAGGGACAAGTATCGGCGGATGTTGCGGGAGTACCTGGCAGACCGTAACCCTGTCCTCCCCGATCCCTCGGCATCCTACACTTACTGGGTCTCCAAGTTGGACACGTGGCTGGAACTGTCCCTGTACGCCTTGGAGGTGCTTGCCTGCCCTGCCGCCAGCGTGCTATCAGAAAGGGTGTTCAGCGCTGCCGGGGGCATTATCACCGATAAGCGCAGCCGCCTGTCAACCGACAGTGCCGACAGGCTGACGCTAATCAAAATGAACAGCAAGTGGATTGACCCGGACTTTGCTTCTCCAACCGTGGAAAGCAGCCAAAAGTAAAGTGCCATCTGTATGAAGTGCCATTTCCTCCTCCTCCTCCTCCTTAACCGCCGTAGAATTGCTCCGTAAATAAGAACAATTTATATATTTATGGCTCACCTCTTGGGCCTGCGCTAAATGTTTAAGAGGTCTCACCTCTTGGGCCTCCACATAATTTTTAACGGGTCTCCCCTCTTGGGCCTCCACATAATTTTTAAGAGGTCTCACCTCTTGGGCCTCCACAAAATGTTTAACACGTCTCACCTCTTGGGCCTCCACAAAATGTTTAACAGGTCTCACCTCTTGGGCCTCCACATAATTTTTAACGGGTCTCCCCTCTTGGGCCACCACATAATTTTTAAGAGGTCTCACCTCTTGGGCCACCACATAATTTTTAAGAGGTCTCACCTCTTGGGCCTCCACAAAAGGTAAATAAATTATAAATTATAATTTTGGTAACATTCTCATTTTAATGTGTTCAGTCTTTACATACAAAATCTGGTACAAAATAGCATTCTCAGTATTCAAAAAAACAAAACAAGACTTAAAACGTTTTAAGTGGCTGCAGTAGCATCATGAAATCAACTCTCATATACTGAAGGCAACAGCATATACATATAAAAAAAAGGAAAAAAAATAAAAAGAATACTCCTTCCTCTGTAGAAATACTCTGTGCTGCCCTCAATACATTTAAACTGATTTTTCATGATAGTTGCCTTTATAAAATGAGTGTAACCATTTTACATTGCATGCAAATCTGTGGATAACTGCAGCCTTTAAAAGGTGTCACCTCTTGGGCCTCCACATAATTTTTAAGAGGTGTCACCTCTTGGGCCTCCACATAATTTTTAAGAGGTGTCACCTCTTGGGCCTCCACATAATTTTTAAGAGGTGTCACCTCTTGGGCCTCCACATAATTTTTAAGAGGTCTCACCTCTTGGGCCTCCACATAATTTTAAAGAGGTCTCACCTCTTGGGCCTCCACAAAATCTTTAAGAGGTCTCACCTCTTGGGCCTCCACAAAATCTTTAAGAGGTCTCACCTCTTGGGCCTCCACAAAATCTTTAAGAGGTCTCACCTCTTGGGCCTCCACAAAATCTTTAAGAGGTCTCACCTCTTGGGCCTCCACAAAATCTTTAAGAGGTCTCACCTCTTGGGCCTCCACATAATTTTTAACAGGTCTCACCTCTTGGGCCTCCACATAATTTTTAAGAGGTCTCACCTCTTGGGCCTCCACAAAATCTTTAAGAGGTCTCACCTCTTGGGCCTCCACATAATTTTTAACCCGTCTCACCTCTTGGGCCTGCACAAAATCTTTAAGAGGTCTCACCTCTTGGGCCTCCACAAAATCTTTAAGAGGTCTCACCTCTTGGGCCTCCACATAATTTTTAAGAGGTCTCACCTCTTGGGCCTCCACAAAATGTTTAAGAGGTCTCACCTCTTGGGCCTCCACATAATTTTTAACCCGTCTCACCTCTTGGGCCTCCACATAATTTTTAAGAGGTCTCACCTCTTTAGCCTCCACACAATTTTTAAGACGTCTCACCTCTTGGGCCTCCACAAAATTTTCCATGAGCCTCTGGCCAGCCCACGGCCTCTTCCTGCCTTTTGCGGTCCTACGCATCCCTCAACATCCCCACTGCTTTACCTGCTAGACATGACACTGGGCCAGGTCGGGTCACTGACATCTCTAGCGCCAACAATTTGGGCATTTTAAGGCTTCTGCATGTGTTTGAGTTGTTTTTACATTTTAAAGAAGACATGTCTGACCACATTTCACACACACACACAATGACAATTAGGGGTGGGGTCTATTTGCTTTCCCCCTTGCCTATGCCATCTGTGGTTGTCATAGGCAACGTGATTTTAAGGGGTGCAGAATTTCATCTTCTTTTTTGTCTAGTTTGGCTTGGGGTCCATGGCAATGTAGAGGAAAGAAGGTTTCCTTGTATGGTCTCACTTTACAGAGAGGTTAGATTGTGTTTGGAGTGTATTGTTGAGAGGCTGTGATAGTGGCGTAATAGTGCGACTTGGGCGCGTTATATGCACCCAGACATGCTTCCCCTGCTGTCCCAGTTGCATTCCAGCAGTGTTGGCATCCTTTTCTGAGGTTCCAGGGTGGACTTGGTGACCTCCAAGTGGTCGAATTGAGATTTCCAAGTGGCGAGCATTTTTTTCCCATAGACTTTAATGGGATTCGATATCCGGTCGAATAGTCGAATTTCGCGGTCTATTCGAATCGAATTTCGAACTTTCGAATATTTCACTACTCGCTCATCTCTATCTGACATGTGTCACTTTATCTCTTAATAATATAAAAGTGAGTTTCTGTCTGTCTGTCTGTTCTCTATGCGCCGACCAAACTACTGGACCGATTTCACCAAATTCGGCACACAGGTACATCAGGTGTCCGGGAAGGTTTTAGACCAGGTCTCATCTCTCTTGGACATACCGTTCCTGAGATATTCCCAAAATATGATCTCCATTAGCCAACATTACAACTTGGAACTTTGGTTTTAAACTCCAACTGCCATTCTCTGCAAAGGCACACACAGGGAGGGCAGGTTTCCATAACAACCAGGTAATTATCAGCAAGCTGAGGATCTCATCCATTTCT